>JAHIAM010002305.1:0-112881 GCA_021605205.1 Aegilops longissima | reverse complement strand
TAGTCGACGCCTTCACGATCCGACCGATCCAAGTACCGAACGACGGCACCTCCGTGTTCAGCACACGCTCAGCTCGATGACGATCCCCGGCTCCGATCCAGCAAAGCGTCGGGATGAGTTCCACAAGACGACGGCGTGGACGATGATGATGCTCCACCGACGCAGGGCTTCGCCTAAGCTCCGCGACGATATGACTTCTCCGGTGCAGGGCTTCGCATAAGCTCCGCGACGATATGACCGAAGTGGAATATGGTGGAGGGGGCACCGACACGGCTAAGGAACGATCCGTAGATCAACTTGTGTGTCATGGGGTGCCCCCCCCCCCGTATATAAAGGAGCAAGGAGGAGGTGGCCGCCAAGGAGGAGGCGCACCAGGGGGGAGTCCTACTCCCACCGGAGTAGGACTCCTCCTTTCCTAGTAGGAGTAGGAGAGAAGGAAGGGAAGGGAGGAAGGGTGCGGCCTCCCCCTAGTCCAATTCGGACTAGGCCTTGGGGCGCGCGGCCTGCCCTAGGCAGCCCTCTCTCTTCCGCAGGCCCAATAAGGCCCAATACTTCTCCCGGCGAATTCCGTAACTCTCCTAGTACTCGAAAATACCGAATCATTCGAACCTTTCCAACTCGAATATAGTCGTCCAATATATCAATCTTTACGCCTCGACCATTTCGAGACTCCTCGTCATGTCCCCGATCTCATCCGGGACTCAACTCATTCGGTACATCAAAACTCATAAACTCATAATATAACTGCCATCGAAACCTTGTTGCGTGCGGACCCTACGGGTTCGAGAACTATGTAGACATGACCTAGAACCATTCTCGGTCAATAACCAATAGCGGAACCTGGATGCCCATATTGGTTCCTACATATTCTACGAAGATCTTTATCGGTCGAACCGCATAACAACATACGTTGTTCCCTTTGTCATCGGTATGTTACTTACCCGAGATTCGATCGTCGGTATCCAATACCTAGTTCAATCTCGCTATCGGTAAGTCTCTTTACTCGTTCCGTAATACATCATCTCACAACTAACTCATTAGTTGCAATGCTTGCAAGGCTTATGTGATGTGTATTACCGAGAAGGCCTAGAGATACCTCTCCGACAATCGGAGTGACAAAACCTAATCTCAAATACGCCAACCCAACATGTACCTTTGGAGACACCTGTAGTACTCCTTTATAATCACCCGATTACGCCAGGACGCTTGGTAGTACCCAAAGTGTTCCTCCGTAAACGGAGTTGCATAATCTCATAGTTACAGAACATGTATAAGTCATGAAGAAAGCAATAGCAACATACTAAACGATCAAGTGCTAGGCTAACGGAATGGGTCATGTCAATCAGATCATTCTCCTAATGATGTGATCCCGTTAATCAAATGACAACTCATGTCTATGGTTAGGAAACATAACCATCTTTGATTAACGAGCTAGTCAAGTAGAGGCATACTAGTGACACTGCTTGTCTATGTATTCACACATGTATTATGTTTCCGTTAATACAATTCTAGCATGAATAATAAACATTTATCATGATATAAGGAAATAAATAATAACTTTATTATTGCCTCTAGGGCATATTTCCTTCAGTCTCCCACTTGCACTAGAGTCAATAATCTAGTTCACATCGCCATGTGATTTAACATCAATAGTTCACATCTATATGTGGTTAACACCCATAGTTCACATTGACATGTGACCAACACCCAAAGGGTTTACTAGAGTCAGTGATCTAGTTCACATCGCTATGTGATTAACACCCAAAGAGTATTAAGGTGTGATCATGTTTTGCTTGTGAGATAATTTTAGTCAACGGGTCTGTCACATTCAGAGCCGTAAGTATTTTGCAAATATCTATGTCTACAATGTTCTGCACGGAGCTACTCTAGCTAATTGCTCCCACTTTCAATATGTATCCAGATTGAGACTCAGAATCATCTAGATTAGTGTTAAAACTTGCATCGACGTAACCCTTTACGACGAACCTTTTTTCACTTCCATAATCGAGAAACATATCCTTATTCTACTAAGGATAATTTTGACCGCTGTCTATTGATCTACTCCTAGATCACTATTGCACTCCCTTGCCAAGCTTAGTGGTAGGGTATGCAATAAATCTGGTACACAGCATGACATACTTTATAGAACCTATGGCTGATGCATAGGGAATGACTTTCATTCTCTTTCTATCTTCTGTCGTGGTCGGGTTTTGAGTCTTACTCAATTTCACACCTTGTAACACAGGCAAGAACTCTTTTCTTTGACTGTTCCATTTTGAACTACTTCAAAATCTTGTCAAGGTATGTATTCATTGAAAAACTTATCAAGCGTCTTGATCTATCTCTATAGATCTTGATGCTCAATATGTAAGCACCTTCACCGAGGTCTTTCTTTGAAAAACTCCTTTCAAACACTCCTTTATGCTTTGCGTAATAATTCTACATTATTTCGATCAACAATATGTCATTCACATATACTTATCGAAAGGCTGTAGTGCTCCCACTCATTTTCTTGTAAATACAGGCCTTTCCAAAAGTCTCAGATAAATCATATGCTTTGATCAACACATCAAAGCGTATATTCCAACTCCGAGATGCTTGCACCACCATTGATGGATCATTGAGCTTGCACATTTTGTTAGCACCTTTAGGATTGACAAAATCTTCTGGTTGCATCATATACAACTCTTCTTTAAGAAAACCATTAAGGAATGCAGTTTTGACATCCATTTGCCAGATTTCATAAAATGTGGCAATTGCTAACATGATTCGGACAGACTTTAAGCATCGATACAAGTGATAAAATCTCATTGTATTCAACATCTTGAACTTTGTCTAAAACCTTTTTCGACAAGTCTAGCTTTGTAGATAGTAACACTACTATCAGCATCTGTCTTCCTCTTGAAGATCCATTTATTTAACATGGCTTGCTGATCATCGAGCAAGTCAATCAAAGTCCATACTTTGTTCTCATACATGGATCATATCTCAGATTTATGGCCTCAAGCCATTTCGCGGAATCTGGGCTCATCGTCGCTTCCTCATAGTTCGTAGGTTTATCATGGTCTAGTAACATGACTTCTAGAATAGGATTACCGTACCACTCTGATGTGGATCTTACTCTGGAAGACCTACGAGGTTTGGTAGCAACTTGATCTGAAGTTTCATGATCATCATCATTAACTTCCTTACTAATTGGTGTAGGAATCACTGGAACTGATTTCTGTGATGAACTACTTTCCAATAAGGGAGAAGGTACAATTACCTTATCAAGTTCTACTTTCCTCCCACTCACTTCTTTCGAGAGAAACTTCTTCTCTAGAAAGGATCCATCTTAGCAACAAATATCTTGCTTTCGGATCTGTGATAGAAGGTGTACCCAATAGTTACCTTTGGGTATTCTATGAAGACACACTTCTCGATTTGGGTTCGAGCTTATCGGTGAAAACTTTTTCACATAAGCATCACAACTCCAAACTTTAAGAAACGACGACTTAGGTTTATCGCTAAACCATAGTTCATACGGTGTCGCCTCAACGGATTTAGATGGTGCCCTATTAAACGTGAATGCAGCTGTCTCTAATGCATAACCCCAAAACGATAGTGGTAAACCGATAAGAGACATCATAGATCGCACCATATCCAATAAAGTGCGGTTACGACTTTCGGACACACCATTATGCTGTGGTGTTCCATATGGCGTGAGTTGCGAAACTATTTCACATTGTTTCAAATGAAGACCAAACTCGTAACTCAAATATTCATCTCCACGATCAGATTGCAGAAACTTTATTTTCTTGTTACGATGATTTTCCACTTCACTCTGAAATTCTTTGAACCTTTCAACTATTTCAGACTTATGTTTCATCAAGTAGATATACCCATATCTGCTCAAATCATCTTGTGAAGGTCAGAAAATAACGATACTTGCCACGAGCATCAACACTCATTGGATCGCATACATCGGTATGTATTATTTCCAATAAGTCAGTAGCTTGTTCCATTGTTCCGGAGAACGGAGTTTCAGTCATCTTGCCCAAACGGCACGGTTCGCAAGCATCAAATGATTCATAACCAAGTGATTCCGAAATCCCATTAGCATGGAGTTTCTTCATGCGCTTTACACCAATATGACCTAAACGGCAGTGCCACAAATGAGTTGCACTATCATTATTAACTTTATATCTTTTGGTTTCAATATTATGAATATGTGTATCATACGATCGAGATCCAACAAACCATTTTCATTGAGTGTATGACCATAGAAGGTTTTATTCATGTAAACAGAACAATAATTATTCTCTAACTTACATGAATAACCGTATTGCAATAAACATGATCAAATCATATCCACGCTCAACGCAAACGCCAAATAACATTTACTTAGGTTCAACACTAATCCCGATAGTATAGGGAGTGTGCGATGATGATCATATCAATCTTGGAACTACTTCCAGCACTCATCGTCACTTCCCTTCAACTAGTCTCTGCTTATTCTCAGAACTCCTGTTTGAGTTACTAATCTTAGCAACCGAACAAGTATCAAATACTGGGGCTACTATAAACACTAGTAAAGCACACATCAATAACCTGTATATCAAATATACCCTTGTTCACTTTGCCATCCTTCTTATCCACCAAATATTTGGGGTATTTCCGCTTCAAAGGACCATTTCCTATGCAGCGTAAGCACTCGGTTTCAGGCTTTGGTTCAGCTTTGGATTTCTTCGTGGAGTGACAACTTGCTTGTCATTCTACTTGAAGTTCCCTTTCTTTCCCTTTGCCCTTTCTTGAAACTAGTGGTCTTGTTAATCATCAACACTTGATGCTCTTTCTTGATTTCTACCTTCGTCGATTTCAACATCACGAAGAGCTCGGGAATCGTTTTCGCCATCCCTTGCATACTATAGTTCATCACGAAGTTCTAGTAACTTAGTGATGGTGACTAGAGAATTCTGTCAATCACTATCTTATCTGGAAGATTAACTCCCACTTGATTCAAGCGATTGAAGTACCTGCACAATCTGAGCACATGCTCACTAGTTGAGCGATTCTCCTCCATCTTTTAGCTATAGAACTTGTTGGAGACTTCATATCTCTCAACTCGGTATTTGCTTGAAATATTAACTTCAATTCCTGGAACATCTCATATGGTCCATGACGCTCAAAACGCCTTTGAAGTCCCGATTCTAAGCCGTTAAGAATGGTGCACTAAACTATCAAGTAGTCATCATATTGAGCTATCCAACGCTCATAACGCTTGTATCGCTCATATTGAGCTAGCCAAACGCTCATAATGTCTCATCTGCTCCTGCAATAGGTCTGTCACCTAGCGGTGCATTAAGGACATAATTCTTCTGGCAGCAATGAGAATAAACCTCAGATCACGGATCCAATCCGCATCATTGCTACTAACATCTTTCAATACAATTTTCTAGGAACACATATAAAAACATAGGGAAGCAACAATGCGAGCTATTGATCTACAACATAATTTGCAAAATACTACCAGGACTAAGTTCATGATAAATTAAAGTTCAATTAATCATATTACTTAAGAACTCCCACTTAGATAGACATCTCTAGTCATCTAAGTGATTACGTGATCCAAATCAACTAAACCATGTCCGATCATCACGTGAGATGGAGTAGTTTCAATGGTGAACATCACTATGTTGATCATATCTACTATATGATTCACGCTCGACCTTCGGTCTCCGTGTTCCGAGGCCGATCTGTTATATGCTAGGCTCGTCAAGTTTAACCTGAGTATTCCGCGTGTGCAACTGTTTTGCACCCGTTGTAGATGGACGTAGAACTTATCACACCCGATCATCACGTGGTGTCTGGGTACTACGAACTTTGGCAATGGTGCATACTCAGGGAGAACACTTCTTGATAATTTTTAGTGAGAGATCATCTTATAATGCTACCGTCAATCAAAGCAAGATAAGATGCATAAAGGATAAACATCACATGCAATCAATATAAGTGATATGATATGGTCATCATCATCTTGTGCTTGTGATCTCCATCGCCAAGCACCGCCATGATCACCATCGCCACCGGCGCCGACACCTTGATCTCCATCGTAGCATCGTTGTCGTCTCGCCAACTATTGCTTCTACGACTATCGCTACTGCTTAGTGATAAAGTAAAGCAATTACATGGCGTTTGCATTTCATACAATAAAGCGACAACCATATGGCTCCTGCCAGCTTGCCGATAACTCGTTACAAAACATGATCATCTCATACAATAAAATATAGCATCACGCCTTGACCACATCACATCACAACATGCCCTGCAAAAACAAGTTAGACGCCCTCTACTTTGTTGTTGCAAGTTTTACGTGGCTGCTACGGGCTGAGCAAGAACCGTTCTTACCTACGCATCAAAACCACAACGATAGTTTGTCAAGTTGGTGCTGTTTTAACCTTCGCAAGGACCGGGCGAGCCACACTCGGTTCAACTAAAGTGAGAGAGACAGACACCGCCGTCACCTTTAAGCAACTAGTGCTCAAGCGGTGAAACCAGTCTCGCGTAAGCGTCGCGTAATGTCGGTCCGGCCGCTTCATCTCACAATACCGCTGAACCAAAGTATGACATGTTTGGTAAGCAAGATGACTTATATCGCCCACAACTCACTTGTGTTCTACTCGTGCATATGACATCAACGCATAAAACCAGGCTCGGATGCCATCGTTGGGGAACGAGTAATTTCAAAAATTTCCTACGCACACGCAAGACCATGGTGATGGCATAGCAACGAGAGGAGAGAGTCTGTCCATGTACCCTCGTAGACCAAAAGCGGAAGCGTTATAACAACGCTGTTGATGTAGTCGACGCCTTCATGATCCGACCGATCCAAGTACCGAACGTCGGCACCTCCGTGTTCAGCACACGCTCAGCTCGATGACGATCCCCGGCTCCGATCCAGCAAAGCGTCGGGGATGAGTTCCACAAGACGACGGCGTGGGACGATGATGATGCTCCACCGACGCAGGGCTTCGCTTAAGCTCCGCGACGATATGACTTCTCCGGCGCAGGCTTCGCTTAAGCTCATGACGATATGACCAAGTGGAATATGGTGGAGGGGGCACCGCACACGGCTAAGGAACGATCCGTAGATCAACTTGTGTGTCATGGGTGCCCCCTGCCCCGTATATAAAGGAGCAAGGAGGAGGTGGCGGCCAAGGAGGAGGCGCACCAGGGGGGAGTCCTACTCCCACCGAGTAGGACTCCTCCTTTCCTAGTAGGAGTAGGAGAGAAGGAAGGGAAGGGAGGAAGGGGTGCGGCCTCCCCTAGTCCACCCGGACTAGGCCTTGGGCGCGCGCGCCTGCCCTAGGCAGCCCTCTCTCTTTCCCAGGGCCCAATAAGGCCCAATACTTCTCCCGGCGAATTCCCGTAACTCTCCCAGTACTCAAAAATACCGAATCATTCGAACCTTTCCGAACTCCGAATATAGTCGTCCAATATATCGATCTTTACGCCTCGACCATTTCGAGACTCCTCGTCATGTCCCCGATCTCATCCGGGACTCAACTCATTCGGTACATCAAAACTCATAAACTCATAATATAACCGCCATCGAAACTTTAAGCGTGCAAGACCCTACGGGTTCGAGAACTATGTAGACATGACCTAGAACCATTCTCGGTCAATAACCAATAGCGGAACCTGGATGCCCATATTGGTTCCTACATATTCTACGAAGATCTTTATCGGTCAAACCGCATAACTACATACGTTGTTCCCTTTGTCATCGGTATAGTTACTTACCCGAGATTCGATCGTCGGTATCCAATACCTAGTTCAATCTCGCTATCGGTAAGTCTCTTTACTCGTTCCGTAATACATCATCTCACAACTAACTCATTAGTTGCAATGCTTGCAAAGCTTATGTGATGTGTATTACCGAGAAGGCCTAGAGATACCTCTCCGACAATCGGAGTGACAAAACCTAATCTCAAATACGCCAACCCAACATGTACCTTTGGAGACACCTGTAGTACTCCTTTATAATCACCCATTACGCCAGTGGCTTTGGTAGTACCAAAGTGTTCCTCCGTAAACGGAGTTGCATAATCTCATAGTTACAGGAACATGTATAAGTCATGAAGAAAGCAATAGCAACATACTAAACAATCAAGTGCTAGGCTAACGGAATGGGTCACGTAAATCAGATCATTCTCCTAATGATGTGATCCCGTTAATCAAATGACAACTCATGTCTATGGTTAGGAAACATAACCATCTTTGATTAACGAGCTAGTCAAGTAGAGGCATACTAGTGACACTGCTTGTCTATGTATTCACACATGTATTATGTTTCCGTTAATACAATTCTAGCATGAATAATAAACATTTATCATGATATAAGGAAATAAATAATAACTTTATTATTGCCTCTAGGGCATATTTCCTTCAGTTAGTGCGTATAGGCCCGTAGCCAGACTCAGATCAAATACCAAGATCTCGTTAAGCGTGTTAAGTATCCGCGAACGCCGAACGGGGCCAGGCCCAGCTCTCACCCAGGTAGTCTCAACCTGCCCTGTCGCTCCACCTCAAAGATCCACTCGCGGGTGCTCCACAAGTCGACCCGACTTTAGTCACCACATGTATCATGTATAAGTATATAATATATACCCATGATCACCTCCCGAGTGATCACGGCCCGATAGTATAGCACAGCAGACGGACAAGAATGTAGGGCCACAGATGGAAATACTAGCATCTATACTAAGCATGTAGGATTGCAGGTAAAGGTAACAACAAGTAGCAAGGACAAAGGCTATGCATCGATAGGTATAACGAAAGCAAGAACATGCTACACTACTCTAATGCAAGCAGATAGAGTAGAATAGGCGATATCTGGTGATCAAGGGGGGGCTTGCCTGGTTGCTCCGGCAAGAGAGAGGGTCGCCAACACCGTAGTCGATCACAGGGGTACCGCAGCGACCTCGGGTCTACCGAAAAAATAACGAGGGGAACATAATAAATAACAGAGCAATCAAAGCATAACATGACAAATGCGGTGCTAGAGGTGATCTAACGCAGGATAGGTGATACTGGTGAAAGGGGAAACATCCGAGAAAGTATCCCGGTGTTTCATGTTTTCAGGCGAGGAGACGGAGGGGAAGCGCTATGAGTTTGATATGATAGGGGTGTGTGGCGGAACGGGTTATGTGATCTGGAATCATCTCGCCGCTCGAGCAACTTTCATGTACAAAGTTTTTCCATCCGAGCTATGGATTATTTTATATTAATTTTTAAAGATTTTAAATCATTTTCTAGAAATCAGCATAATTAAATTAATTCAGAAATTGCAATTATGATGTCAAGATGACATCAAGATGATGTCGCTAGCACCAAAGGTTGACTAGGTCAACCCTGCAGGTGGGTCCCGTTCGCCATAGTCTCAGGTTAATTAAACATGGTTAATTTACTTAACAAATGATTAGGTTAAATAAACATCATTAATTAAGTTAATTATTTATTTAATTAATTAACTAATTATTATTATTCCTTTTTTTACATTCCACGTAGGGGTTTCACATGCCGATGGCCCAGAGGCCACCGGAGCGGGCGCGAAGGGCACGTGGGCGCTTGCCGGGATGACAGGGGCGCCACCGGGCGAGGCCACGGCGAGGTCACCCGGGCGAAGCGGCGCCGGCAAAGCGACCGAAGCGGTGGACGGGCCGAGTAGCGGCCGGAGCGGCAGGAAGAGCGGGTGAGCGCCGTGCGGGGCCGCGGTGGTGGTCGGGGCGGCCGTCGCGGCGAGAGGTGGTGCGGGGTGGGCGCGGCTTCGCGGACGTCAGCGCTGAGGGCGGCCGACGAACAGGGTCACGACGTGCGGCGCATCACGGCGAGGTCTCGACGGGGGGGAGGGGGGTTCCTCACCCGCGTTGAAGGGGAGGCCCGATGCAGGGGAATGCGACGGCGGGGAGGTGGCGCGTCGGGGTCGAGGAGGCGACGGGCGGTGCTGGCAAACGACGACGGCAAGGCGGACCGGGGCGGCGAAGTGGTGCAGAGCACGGCGCCGCGGGGTGGACGGGTCCGTGCGGCGCCGCGGGGTGACGGCAACGAGGCAGTCCGGTGGGGGGAAGGGGGTGAGGCGGCGTGTCCGACGAGGACGGCGCCAGGGTTGGGTACTGGCGACGGAGGCGTGGGGCGGCGCGGGATCGAGCGCGATCGTCGGGGCGAGCGGCGGGGCCAGCCAGGGTTGCCCCGATCCAATCGAGAGTGGGGAGAGAGAGGCGTGCGTGGGGGTGGGAGTGGGGAACGAGGTGGGAGTGGTGGTAGCAGTTAGGATTCGGGAAGGCGTGGGGGTATGTAGGCCGAGGGTTGGGCTGGCTGGGCCTTTGCCCAGTTGGGCCGGTGGCCCGAGGGGGCCTTTCTCTCCTTTTCTTTTCTGTTTGTTTTCTGTGTTTGTAGTTCCTTTTCTTTTTATTTATTTTCTTTTCTGTTTTAAATCATTTTAAATTATCTAGGCACTTTATAAAAATGTGATTATTACACCATATTTATTTAAGCAAAAATATGGCACCGCCCGAACATTTTTGTTTTAACCTTTAAAAACTTTTGTTGTTTGACTTGTTTAGAATTTTAAATCAGAAACGGTTTCGAATCATTGCAAGGTTAGCAACAGTAACCGAGGTGCCATGGCATGATTAGCGTGGGATTACTGTAGCATGATTATCCGGGCGTCACAATTCTCCTCCACTACAAGAAATCTCGTCTCGAGATTTAAGAGGGGAGTAAGGGGGAAGAATAGATTACGAAATTCTATCGATTCTTCTCGGTCTTGGTTGCTCTTCTCGAAGAGGTTGAACCCTCTTGTTGATGTCTTCATTTCTCTGCTTTAGGTCATCATGATGAAGTCTTCATCCTTTCTTCGGGGGGTTCCTTCATGCTTACGAATAGGTAAGGGGTAGCTCGGCTACGATAGAAGGCTTAAGGGGTAATCGTCTGGGGTTTTTCCCGTGAATGAATAGATGAGTATCTCTCGAGTTGAACAAATCGAGAGTAAGGTAAGAAGGTACAATAAGGAGTTCCAAGCGGATAGACAATCGTTCGATGCACGAAAAGAGTGTGAACGGGGTTCAAAGCAACGGGATAGGTATTGTATTGATAACAGGATTGATGATCCCCCGGAAGGTGGCTCGTGAAATACGAGGCTACGCGCGAGGAACAACCTTGGGAACAGGGGGCGTACAGGAGAGTTAGGTTTCGATCCTGTGGAACTGTGGGTTATGGGCCCACCATGTGGGTTAAAGTAAGAAGGGCAGCGACATGTTGCATGGTCATGCAAGCAAGACATGTCAGAGGCTAGCCTGTCAGTTATGTCGGCAACAACATCGGTACCAAGGGCGAGCGACGAAGAGAACCATTTTCCTGCTCGTTGAACGAGGCGGACCAATAGGCAAAGTTCTCGTCCATCGGTGGTTACCGAAATGTCATCAACAATGGTAACAGGGTCTTGCTGACAGAGTTTTACACCGAGGTGTTTACCCAAGCAGGAGAATATTACTGCTTAGATCATATAGGTCACAAGAAACGTTAAACCAACCAATGGAAGGAAAATACGATTATCAGTTTAAACAGAACGATGGAAAGGGAAAATGTGTTTAAACACATATTTCAGGGGTATATCCTTCCCAAGGACAAACTGAGCATGATATCCATGACAGGATATAATGTAGAAAACCCTTTAGGTAAGGGGAGAGGAAGTTCATGACATTACCCATACAATGGTGTTTGGATAATTGATAAAGAGAATTTAGCATTGTGCTTCAAATGCTCTTATTGAAAATCGGAGTACCACAGACATGCTTCGAAATAGCATTAACATGGTCATTGGGTAAAGATTAGACTTTGGATGAACAAGGATCCATCGGGAACAACTTATATATTAAGTCTTACAATTTCCTCATGGAAGAATAGATAACCTTGCTAAAAGAAAACTATAATAATAGGTCCTCCGACCAGGTGTGCTAGGCATGCCATCACCTTACCGGGTCATAAAAGACCAGTGTTATAACTCTTGGAAAAATGTTCCAACCATCATATCTGACCGAGATTCAGATCTGATTGGTGTTAGGATACCTCAGACTCAGGATGCCTGAGAAGAAAAGGTGCAAAACAGATTAACGAGACGACATTGTAAGATTCTCGGGAAATTTACTACTAAGCGAAGTTCAAACAAAAGCTCATCATTAAACCAACAAAGGGATAAGGTGGTAGTTGATGAACTCAGCGACAATTCATCGAGACTTCAAAGATGGGTTTCCACAATTATGTGAAAAGGAGATAACATTAGTCGATCAAATGATATAATGATGTATGCTCGAGAAAACATACACAGTTAAACATTGGTTGAAAGGTGCACCAAATATGGGCTTAAGTAGCACGATCAAGGTTAGAATGGTGGTTCGATAACCAATGGTCTAAGAATGAAATATCGACCATTAACGCCGAAGCAATAGGGTTGCTAGTAGTTTTGAAGTCGCACATCATAGTTCGATTGTCGGTTTTCGGTCGAAAATAACACGGGACCAAGGAATGAACGAAGATGGCGAGAAGTATTATTATATCAAGAATTCTTAAGAGGTGGTGAAATTCTCACCACATTCTTGACAAAAGGGATGGTAATATTTCAAGGTAAAGAAGGACAATGCTAGGCAGCAAGGAACTCAAGGTACAACACAAAACACGAACAAGTTGTGTTGGTGGGAAGGCAATAAAGTGGTCGATGATAATAAAATTCATCGAGGGCAAGGATGGTATTTCTCATCATGAATTCAATTGATATCCTGGAAGAGCTCAGAATGTAGATGATGATTACGACACATTTGTCGAGAGGTTTCATGAAGACGTAATCGAACAACGATGACCTCAAGTCAAAGGAATGATGAAGCGCAAATTTATTGGAACCACGGGTACGACACAAACACGAAACCAAGCTTGTTGTTCAAGGTGAAATGATATGACGAGGAAGATCGACATAAGCTTAGCTCGTCGTCGAAATTTGTGCTCCTGAGATAAGGACCAGGTAGCACAGTTAAAATCGGCACGACAAGGATATAGCCAAACAGGCTAGGAATGGCGTGATCGGTTACAAACTCGTACTTAAAGAAGATTATCAAGTGTCGTTGAACCGTAGTGCAGACTCGGTTCAGTTATCGGTGTCTTTAAGTGTTTAATAACTCAGAGCCCCTGAAAAATTGTAATCAGTGAGAATGTAGTACTTGATGAAGAACTCATAGGAAGTTATGCAGTTCCAAGATAATCTCGAGATACCATGGGGTAATACTCGACGACAGATCAAAGTAGGGTTGTACCGGGGTATTGATCCACAGAAGACAAGTGCTTACACTTGCATCGAAAATGGTATTTAAAGGAGAACATGGTCGGAACCACGATTGTAAAAGGCCTAAAAATAATGCTGCGAAATGGGCTGCGAGCACGCCGTGATAAATGTGTCGACAATAGTGAAGGCAAACTGGCCAACAAAAAGATGTGCGACAAAACAAATAGTCGCCAGGGAGGCGAAGGATCGAGCGTTTGAATGAAATCTACAAACACTAAATTGAATGGTGGCAAACTTAGATGAGACAACATTTAGTATGATATATATATATATATATATATATATATATATATATATATATATATATATATATATATATATATATATATATATATATATATATATATATATATATATATTTAGAAGGTGTTTTTATAAAAATATTCACAAATTTGAAAAATAAGACAAAATGAAAATAAATAAATAAAATACAAACTGACACAAAAGAAAAATGAAAAAGGAGAAACAGATAGAAATAATAGTGAAAATAAAGAAATCTAAAAATAAAAGAAAAAGTTGGTAACGAAGGAAAGAGAATAGAAGATGGAAGAGAGTGACAATAGAGAGTTAGAGGAAATCGCGCTCTTAGTTTACACGGGTTGGCCGGTAGACTTACAAATCTCACAAGCCAACAAAAAAAATAAAAAACAGAAAACAAGCCGAGCCCATCCTCAGAACGGCTACATAACAGGTTGACAGACAAAACAAACGAGAACAATTCAAAACAATGACCGAGACAAAGCACACTACAGAACGATGTGAATCGTAGTTGCACGAGATTTACATCATCAACAGATCAAACAGGCCAACAACTTAGATGTGAGGTAAGTATCTCACATCTAACACAAAAATTTATTTTGTTTTTATTTATTTAAAACAAAGACCGATGCAAGTCCACATGAGATGGAGAGAGAGTGAAGAATGCAAAACATTGCAAATACGTTGTGTATTCCCATCTATTCCCTACAAGTCTCGTAGCAGCCCATTAGATAGACTAGCAAATATGCCCGTGCATTGTAACGGAAGACAAAAAATTATAGCTAACCAAATAAGTCTAACTCAATATCCTGATATATGAGCGTACTCTATTTAACACAGTGGCTCATCATATTGCCATTTATTAATTTTCTCATCCTAGCCGATGATGGTTACGATGTCCACGAGATCACAATGCATTCGACGCGGTAAATCCCAAGGCTATGAGTTTATCAGTGCATGTCACACTTGTCATTATGTTGCGCAAGGGAACGTTTAAAACTTTATAAGCAAATCTCATTGACCACTTAACTACTCCCAACGCCAAGACATATAAATACTCCGAAAAACTAATCAAATCCTAGACATAAAATACTTTTGAATCAGTGAAGAGTTTTACAAATTGACAATTTTGTTTGAAATTTTTATTTTCTCAACAAAATCATGAACATTAGTTTGTTTACAAAAATTTTAAATGTATGAACCGTTTCAATTCATTAACATTTTTCACTCAACAAATTTCTTTTGAATCTATGAACTGTTTTCTAAAATTGGGGAACAAATTTTAAAAACAAATATTAATTTTTATTTTTGTGAACATTTTCTAAAATGTCATGGACAGTTTTTTTTCAGTTCCCCAAATATGTTTTAAATACACAATCATTTTTTCAAAATCATGAACATGATTTTAATTCCCGACAATTTTTTCCAAATTGTGATTTTTTTATAATTGTACGAACAGTTTTGCAAAACCGCCAACATTTTTTGAATCTACAAAAATTTTATGTTTTTTAAACATTTTTTATTTCACATATATTTTATGATTTCTCAAACATTTTTTTAAAACTGGCAACTTTTAAAATATTAAAATCCCGAATTAATTTAAAGAAGAAAGAAAACAAAATGAGAAAAGAAAAGACAAAAAAGTAAAATAAACAAAACAGGGGAGTAGAGCCCAGCACATGGGCCGGCCCATGAATGCATACATCGGTAGGACATGCGTGAGAAAAGAAAGATAGAAAAGGCGGCGATTTTGGTCCAAAAAATTCAAACGTTTTCTCACTTACGAGTGGCATTGATGGGTAATTTTTACCAACTTAAAGGATAATTTTAATGAGGGATGACCAAAAACGATAGCCGCTTTATTAGTAGGTAAAGATAATGCAAAAGATAAAAGCAGGCCCAAGCCCAAACGCAAGGACAACAGGCCACACACCAAGACAACTAAGGAACAAAGCTACCTACGCGGGAGACGAAGGATCGATGCCGGCATGCCGCAACGCAGCCAACGATGCGAACCAGAGCGCACGAAAAAACAAACAATAAAAAGATCCAATGATGATGGACTTAGATGTGAGATATTATTTCACACCTACTGAAATAGCAAACCTGTTATTTCACCTGAACATAGGAGACCCTATTTAACTCGAAACCAATCCTGTGTCCGAGTCCGACTGCAGCTCCTTTCTTGCCTGACCGCAGCTCGGCACCCTCCTTTTATAAGTACTCCCTGCACCGCTTATAGCAACACAAATTACAACAAGAACAACAACAAGCGATCGAGAACGAGATATGCAGCGTGGACGCGCCGGCAAGTTCGCCATGTTTCCACCGCCGCCGCCGCGCTTCAAGTTCAACCACATGTTTCCCGTGCAGGCGCAGCTCCCGCCGTTTGCCTACCACGCTGCTCCCCTGCCGCCGGTACAGCCGCAGCTGGCCGTCCAGGTGCGTCCAGTGTGGGCGGGGAGCTTCAACGAAGAGTGGGCCTACCTCCAGAGCTTCGCCGCGGGCGCCCGCTACGTCGCTGTCGACGTGCACTACCCGGGACTCGTACACGCCGCCGGACAGGACCTCAGCAGCCTGACGGTGGAGCACCGCTACGCGCTCATGAAGTCCAACGTGGACGGCCTCAAGCCGCTCCAGGTCGGCATCGCCGTCTGCGACCACCTAGGCCAGCAGGTCGCCTGGGAGTTCAACCTCCGCGACTTCTGCCGCCTCGCCGACCCGCACGACGACAAGGCCCTCGACTACCTCGCCGCCCGCGGCCTTGACCTCGACACGCTCCGCAACCACGGCGTCGACGCCTACATGCTCGGCATGCTGCTCATGGGCTCCGGCCTCATCGGTGCCGGGCACGGGCGGCCGCTGTCGTGGATCACCCACGCCGGTGCGAGTAAATTGCTGAAAGCCACCACATTTGTGGCACGAATACTGCAAAACCACCACTTTTGTCGAAAATTTCGAAAAACCACCACTTCCTCGGCAAGTGAGTAACAAAAAGCACTAAACGTGCTGTGAGCCGCGGCTAACTGCGAACCTGACTTGTCGGGCCCACCTGTCGGAGCCACGTGGCAAAGGGGAAACGGAATGGCGGAAACGGCCGTTAAGCCCTGGTCGCCGGCCCTGGTGCTCTCATTCCCCTCCCTCTCTTCTCTGTTACGCGCGCAACCATGGCAAGTACTCCCTCCGGCGATGTCGAGGGTGGTGACGACGGCGGCTCCAGATCCGGACGGAGTCGCGGGCGGGACCTGCTTGGGGTCGACTATGGGTCGTCCTCCTCGGAGGGCAGCCCGCTATCGCCGTGGCGTGGGCAAAGGGCGGGTGCGGCGGCTGCGGGGGCCGCGGTGGCTGTGGGGGCGGCGGCGGCTGCAGGGGCGGCGCCGCCGCCTGCTGCTCCATTTGGATCCAGATCCATTCAAGCTGAAGGCGCGGGGGACCAACCCGATGAGGATGAGCCGCCATCTTCTTACCGTGCAGGCAAGGCTACTGCTGCGGCGCGAACGCCGTCGGCTGCAGCAGTCGTCCCTACTAACGCCGGCGACGACATGTACGGCCTCTATCTCCTTCTCCTTCTGCTTTCGTTTTATATGATTTGATTTTTGTTCTTCAGGTTTAGGTCGATCTAGGGTTTGAGTACAGATTATAACCTACAATTATTTTGTTCTCCAAATTTTGTGCATATTTACATTGTTAGGATTGCATTCCAGTAGTACTTGTGTTGTACAAATTTAGGTAATTACACTGTTAGGCTTACATTCCAGTAGTACAATGTGTTGTTCAAAATTATGTTATAGTAACTTGTACATTTTAATTGGTATTGTAGGTCAAGCTATGAGCAGTGGGACGTGCATATTGATTTTGAAGGGATTAAATACATCAGGACAAAGTTCTTTAAGAAAGACATAAGATATTACAATCTTATGTATGTGATGCTTGACAATGGGTATAGTTTTTCAGACTGCCTCTATTACATGAGCTGTGGTGGAATAGGATTGGATGGTTTCAAACTGATTGACAGTCAGATGAAGGTGGATGAAATGCTTAGGCAAAACCAGGACATCAGGAGGATCACATTGTCAGTTACTAAGGGCAAGAGGCAGCAGGCAATTGTTGTGTCTCCAGCAAAGAAGGGAAAGAGAAAGGCAGCAGAACTAGTTCAGATATCTGATGAATATAGCAGTGATCCTGATATAGTGTTTGCAGTCAGTGAAGATGGTGTGGCCCATAAGGAATTTGGTGATTATGTTGGTTCAAGTTCAGGCCGAGGCACAGATGAGTTTTTGTTCTTTGGCACACAGGAGAGTGTAAATTACCAGCCCATCCAAACTATGCCACCTCCCCAGACAGAAGCTTATGATGAATACCATAACTCTCAGTTAGAAGACAGTGCCAATTATGCAGACATGGATCTTGATTCAGAAAGTGAGGAGGAAAATAGCTCTAATGAAGACAGTGCTAACCTGCAGTCAACTGTAGCAGATATGAAGAAGGCAGCACTGCACTTTGAGGGTGACACAGAACCAGAGGACATTTATGATGTTCCTGAGGAGCAGGAAGAGGAAGAGCACACTGAAGAAGCTCCAAATGTAGCTGAAGAAGAACATTTCACTGAAGATGGAGTACTGCAGCAGCCTGTGCTTAGGATTGGAAAGAGAGTGGGGCCAACAACAAGAACACACTCATCAGCCAATGATCCAATTGAGCCTGATTGGTTTCCCTCAGGTGATGAGGATGAAAATCTTTGTTTTTTGGACTCAGAGGATGATGATGGCAATGAGCCTATGTCTTTTATTATTCCCTCAGGAAGGAAAACAAGAGCAGAGAAGGCAAAGGGAAGAAAATGGTATGATGAAAGCAGACTGAATCCAGAGCAGCAATTTTGTTTGAAGCTATGTTTCAAAGATGTGTACCAATTTAGGAGTGCTCTACTTAACTTTCACATCAAGCAGTGAGGTCTTTCGGATATCACAGGAACTGCAAAGACAGGGTCATTGCTTGGTGTGACCACAAGGACAAAGGATGTCCTTTTTATATTGTTGCTTCTCAGATCAAGAATGAGCAAACATTCTGTGTAAAGAAGTTTAGAGCAGAACATACTTGCCCAACTAGTGACAAACATAGTAAAGTGAGCTCAAAGTGGCTAGGAAGCACTATGTTAGAGACAATTAGATCAGACCCAAACACAACTGTGCCAGCATTGGTAGACAAGGCAAAGAGGAAATTTGGAATTGAAGTTCCAAAGATGATGGCATGGAGAGCTAAAAAGGCAGCAAAGGAAATTGTCCTAGGAGATCATAAGAAGCAGTACCATAGGTTGACTGATTACATTGAAACAGTTAAAATATGCAATCCAGGATCTAGATGCATTGTCACAACTGTCACTCCAAAAAGCACAAATGAAAACCCACATCCAGGTCCCAGATTCCATGGTCTTTTCTTTTGTCTCAATGCACCTAGGGAGGGTTTTCTAAATGGATGTAGACCTTTCATTGGTTTGGATGGATGTTTCATAAAGCTTACAACTGGAGCACAAATCCTAGCAGCTACTGGTAGGGATGCCAACAACAACATGTATCCCATTGCTTTTGGAATTGTAGGAGTGGAGGACACACCCAGTTGGAGTTGGTTTCTCACCCAACTTAAGTATGCTCTGGGAGGCACAGAAGAGGGAAAGTTTGGCAAATACACCATCATGTCAGATAGGCAGAAGGTCAGTGATCTATTTTCTCTTTTGTGCCTTAAGTATGCTCAATGTTGTATGCTCAATACTAGTGACAAACATTATTAGTTAGTGATTGTTTGAACTTAAGGTTGAAACCTAGTTACTTTATTTTGAAACCAGGGCCTGCTAAATGCTGTCAATGCTGTATTTCCAAACTGCCCACACAGATATTGTTTAAGGCACATTTATGCAAATTTTCAAAGAGCTGGATTTAGAGGTGAAGATCTGAAAAAATGCATGGACAGTGCTAGCTATTCCTACACAAAGCATGGTTTTGATGTAGCCATGGCCAATTTGAAGAATGAGTGTGAGGATGCATGGAGGTGGTTATCTGGTATTCCAGTACACACATGGGCTAGGCATGAAATGGACACAAATTGCAAAACAGACCTGGTGGTCAATAACATAAGTGAGGTCTTCAATAAATATATCTTGGATGTTAGAAACAAACCAATAGTGACAATGATTAATGGAATCAAAGACAAGTTGCTAGTCAGGTTTGATGGAAAAAGAGAAAGTGCAGCAACTTCTAGATGGGAAATAGCTCCAACATATGCAGAGCAGCTGGAGATGAGCAAGAAATATCAAAGAGATTGCAAAGCAATTAGGGCAGGGCCTAACCTGTGGCAAGTAAGCAGTGGGCCAAAGACCTATGCTGTGAACCTTGAGGAGCACACTTGTGGCTGCAGGAAGTGGGATATGTCAGGGTTGCCATGCAACCATGGTTGCAGTGCAATTTACAAGGCCAAATTGCAACCTGAGGATTTTGTAAGTCCTTTCTTGAGGAAAGCAATGTATTTGGAGGCATATAAACCAATAGTGTATCCAGTTCCTGGAGAAGATGCTTGGGTCAAGTCAGGAAAACCTGATATTGAGCCTCCTGTATTCCACAAAGAGGACCAGAGTGGAAGAAAAGAAGAAAAGAGGAAGAAGGGAAGGTTTGAAGTTCCTAAACCAAAAGATTCCTCTAGGATGGCTACCATCAGATGTGGCAATTGTAGGTTAATGGGCCACAGGTTTACTAATTGTGCACAACCTTTGAGGCCTGATCTCCAGCTGAGGAAAAATAGAAGCATGGTACATATTTCTTAATCATTGTATCTGATTTATCTTATGTAGATTTTAATTGTTGTTTGTTTTAAAAACTGCAGGAAAAGAGAAGGCAAAAGGCACAATCCTACACTCCACCTGATGCTACTGCTGCTCCTATGGCACCAAGAGCTGCTCCTAGGGCACCAAGAGCTGCTCCTAGGGCACCAAGGGCTGCTTTCTCAGCACCAAGGCCAGCATCTAGGCCTCCATGTGGAGAAGGGACTTCTTCTGCTGCTGGTACTTCTACATCTACATCAACTATTGCTGTTGCTGCTAAAAACAGAGGTCGATGAGAGGTGGAAGAGTTGGTGGAGCATCTAATGCTGCAACAGGTTCCAGGAAGAAACCTCAGAAATATGCAAGACTCAAGAGCTACTTCACAGCAAGTGGAAATGTGTGATCTTTGATATCTGCAAGTGTTTGCAACTTTTGGGGCTAGGACCCTTGTATCTGCTTTCGAACCTATGTGGTAATATTAGTCCTCTGAACCTATGTGGTAATATTAGTCCTTTGAACCTATATTATGTGTGAACCTATGTTATGTGTGATCAAGCCTTCATGCTGTTGTGGAGTTGTGTTGATATAGCAGAATTATTGTTGGTTTTTGGTGAAGCCTAAATGCTGTTATTGTAGCAGAATTATTGTTGGTTTTTGGTGAAGCCTAAATGTTGTTATTGTAGCAGAATTATTGTTGGTTTTTGGTGAAGCCTAAATGTTGTTATTGTAGTAGAATTATTGTGGGTTTGGAGTGCACCTAAACTACCATACCATAGAATAGGGGTCATCGAGGCTCGGCGACAACCTAAACTACCTTACCATAGAATAGGGTCATCGAGCCTCGGCGACAACCTAAACTACCTTAACCATAGAATAGGTTGTCATCGAGCCTCGACGACAACCTAAACTACCTTAACCATAGAATAGGTTGTCATCGAGCCTCGACGACAACCTAAACTACCTTACCATAGAATAGGGGTCATCGAGCCTCGACGACAACCTAAACTACCTACTCCATAGACAGAAACAACCAAAACCACCTACTCCCTAAACAGAAACAACCAAAACCACCTACCACCTACTCCCTGGAGTACATCTACATCAACAGGTTCAACAAAAATGTGGCACAAGTAGCATTATGCAGCAACACAAATTAATCCAGCATCACAAATTAATCCAGCAACACAAATTAATAGCATTATCCAGCAACACAAATCAGTACAAATGTCTTGCACTTTTAGTGACACACATAGCAGATAGAGTACTCTAGCAGATACAACTACAATAACATTGAATCATTCATCAACTATCTCTTTGATCTTCCTGATCTTCCCCTTGGTGGCCTCCTTCTCTTTGAACAGATCACCTATAGTGTACTCCAGGTGCCTTTTCTCTTGCTTCCACTTCTCCTTCTCCTGCAACAACATGGACCTCTCCTGCTTGATCTTGTCCATCTCCTGCACAAGCTTCACCTTCTCTTCCTTCTCTTGATCTCTCTCTTTCTCTGCTTTGAGCCTCAGCACTTGATGAATGTTAGTGTCTGACTTGTCAGCCAAGTTCTTTTTCTCAATCTGTTCCTGCAGGTCACTAATAACCAACCTTGCATTGCCTAACTGGGTAATTGCATCCTCCTTGTCACCCACCATTTTGGCAAAGTCAACTTTAAAAAACCTGAGGTCATTTTCCATCTTCCTCTTCTCTTCCATTACCTTCACTACTTCTTCAGCATTAACTACATTCTGCCTCAACCTATTGGTCGTCTCCTCCTCATACATAGTCCAGATGGTATTTAAAGCTTGCTTCAATTGGACTGGCCACTCAGGGTCAATCCAGAGCACAAAGTTGCACTTTGGTACATCCTATGAATGTGTGAAGAAAGGAAATATAATTAAACCAATTTCTAAAAACATTACTGATAAAAATAAAAAAACCAATCCATTAATTAGTCATGTTTTCTACTACTGCATTTTAGAAGTACTGCTTTTAGAAGAAAAATAACAGGAACAATGTTCAATCCATTAAAAGCAGTACTGCCTACTACTGGAAATAAAATATAGAGCTAAAATGATTTCAAAAAACAATGGCCACAACATATAAGAAATTGGAAACTGCCTAATTTCAGACTTATTGCATCAGTCAACTCAGCAGTTCAGTGGATTCACATATTGTATATTACAGACCAATTATATCAGTAATGAATTCACATTTTCACAAAATCACTTCAACACTTTAAGAACTAATTGAACTGGTAAGAAAATCACCTTCTTTGCACATCCCAGGAACCTCCTGCCGCTATCAGTCCATTCAAAGGCAACAAACTTCTCACACGGGGCACGATGCTCACAACGTGCAGGGTGATTCAAAGCAATGCCGCTCCAGTCAGTGGACTCCATTTTGGCAGGTACCTAACCAGAGGGAAAATGAATTCACATGCTATCGGGAAGAAATTCCCCTTTCTCCCTAACCCTAACCCTAGATGCGATGCTCATGAGCAGAAACTTACCAGGCTCACATCGTCAGAGGAAGAGTCGGAACAGTCGGAAGGCTCGGACCAAGAAACCATGTCTCCCCTCCCGTGGTGCGAAGCTGCTCGCAACAGCAGCGGCGGCGGCGGCGGCGGCGGCGGCAGAGCAGAGAAGAGAGCGGTTGGGGAGGAATGCCCTAAAGCGCGCGCGACCAGGGCTTAACTAGCGGTGTTCTAACGGCCGTTTCCGCCATTCCGTTTCCCCTTTGCCACGTGGCTCCGACAGGTGGGCCCGACAAGTCAGGTTCGCAGTTAGCCGCGGCTCACAGCACGTTTAGTGCTTTTTGTTACTCACTTGCCGAGGAAGTGGTGGTTTTTCGAAATTTTCGACAAAAGTGGTGGTTTTGCAGTATTCGTGCCACAAATGTGGTGGCTTTCAGCAATTTACTCCGCCGGTGCCTACCACGTGGCGTACCTCCTCAAGATTGTCACGGGCGGCGCCCCGCTGCCGCACGACGTGGCCGGGTTCCTCGGCGCCGTGCAGTACTACCTCGGCCAGCAGGTCTATGACGTTGCCACGATGGCAGCCGACTGCGAGGGCATGCCGGTGGGGCTGGACAGCATCGCCGCGAGCCTCCGCATCCATCCTCCGTGGGGGAGCCCTCGCCTCGCAGGCGCCGCCGGCGTGCGCGCGCTTCTGGCCTTCAGGATTTTGAAGGACGGGCAGTTCGGCGGCAATGTGGAGAGGTTCCAAGGCCTGCTTCAGGGCCTGCAGCATTAGATCAGAATCACACACGAGCAACGTCGTTGGTCAAGAATTCGAATGTGCAACGGACTGATGCCGCCCGCTACCGCTTAATTGGCCACTTGCGTCGATCATTGGTCAAGAGTTCAGAAGATTGTTACTCACTACAGTTTTATATAGGTCAAGCGTTTGTTTTCGTCATCGCAGAAAAAAAAAAGAACATTTGATTTTCTTTTTTTGCATTGTAGTAGTAATCAAAACTTCAAGGTTTTAGTGACGAGTGATGTATTTGTCGTAATAATTACTTGAGCAGTATGTATAAACTTCTAGTCAAGATTTTGGTAGTACTACCTCCGTATCAAAATATAAGACGTTTTTGTAGTTCAACTTAAACTGGAAAAGCGTCAAATATTTTGATATGGAGGGAATATGTATTTGTCGTAATTTGATAAGTAATGTTTTTGTCAACTGTCTATATTCTACGCTTTTTTTGGGAAAAGGAATATCACTCCAGACTCTGTATTTGAATGATGCATTTTCTTAGGGCGTCTTCAACGTCGGATATATTATTTGTCTGTGAACGTGTCCGTGAACAGTGGTACAAAGAGCCGGTCATCCAATGCTTGCCGTAAACATTCATCCGTAATACAAATGGACTCAGACATAATTCATGCAAACGGACATAAATTTAATATATTTTATATACAAACCGAACTATATTTCATCTGTTCAGCTAAAACCTAAACTAATTTGTAACGGATGGTGACCTCGTACTCCTGGTTGGGTTGGCCGGCGGCACCAAAGGGCACAGGGACCCGACAACTCTGCCTAGCCGCCACCTGGTGTTCATCGAGAAGCCGCTCCGCATCCTCCTACGCCGTGCGGAGGGATGCCTCGGCAACCACTGACTCTAGCCGGGGAGCCCTGCCCTTGCCTTTGTCGGCGGCGACGGAGGTGTCCCCAATCGTGACGAGTTCCCCGTCAAGGCAACGTAGTCGCTGCGTGGACATCTCTATAGCGGTCATTGACAGGTCACGGGTCTAGGCCTCCGCAAGGTTGGGGCCCGTGGTGTTGGACTTCGTGAACGTCGCCTTCTGCGCCGCTCCCGCCGTGCGCGCCTCCTTGGATGCCTTCTCCTATGTCGAGATGATGCTCCGTGATGAGGTGTGGCGCTGGTTCCGGGCAACTCCTTCACGGCCATGGCACTTTAGCTGTGACGCGACGGCAACGCTGGCGCCTCCTTCACGCGACATCTGATTAGAAAAGTTTCAAAATTGCTTATAGAAAAATAACATGGAGTTTGTCGGAGCCAAGGACGCCCTCCTGTCACTATTATTAGGCCAGCCCAAGTAGCTTCCTGCAGGTTAGTTCATCTTTCATCTTTTTTTTCTGTTTTGTTCATATTTCGAAAATATTCTAAATACACACATTTGAAAATGTTAAATTACTTAAAAAATGTAAAACCACGAATTTGAAAAATGTTAATTAATGTAAAAAAATGTTAGCGTAGTTATAAAATATGTGGATATCACTCAAAAATTGTATGTAACATTTAAAAAGTGTTCATTTCAAAAAGATGTACGTGAAATATTTTATAGTGCAAAAAATATGCTTGTGTAATAAAAAAAATCTTTCGTACTGTTCAAACATAAGGTAAGTT
Organism: Aegilops longissima; assembly: GCA_021605205.1. Lineage (NCBI taxonomy): Eukaryota > Viridiplantae > Streptophyta > Magnoliopsida > Poales > Poaceae > Aegilops > Aegilops longissima. The sequence goes on along the minus strand of JAHIAM010002305.1, from coordinate 87,574 downwards.
ACGGCGGGCGGCGGTTCCTTGGGTGAAATTGCGCGCGGTGTCTTTGACGGCGGCGTGGTCGCCGGCAGGGAGGCAGGGGCGGGCCCAGTTCAATTCAAGGGTATTCAGTTGAATACCCATAATATTTGGCAAAAAAATTTATAAATATATAGTGTATTTCATGTACGCAGGGGAAATCGAAATAGATGCAGGAAATAAACGTCAGCTAAGGATTTCATCCCGAAAACAAAGACTAGCCCACTTCTCTCTGTGGTCCTCACCACCCCGACCTGGCCCAAGTGGCCCAAATCGCTGCAGATGCAGGGCCTGCACGCGCTTCACTAAAAAGGCATATCGCACGAGACGAACCGACGCCTCCCAATTCTGTTCGCGACTTCGCACTCGTGGAGTCGTGGGTAGGGCATGGCGGCAGGGCTGATCGCCGTCCCCTGAACACACGCACGCACGGTGGCACAGGTAGGCGGGCGACGGCGAGGCAAGCATCTGACAGCATCCGCCCCTCAACCCTTGCAGCGTCGCTTCATCTTTAATCCATGTTGACAGTTGGCAGCATCAGGCATCACCGCATCAAAGGCTCTTGAAGGGTTTCCAATTCCAAAGCCACAAGTTCAGTCGTTCAAAATCAGATTGATAATTTGAGGTGTCTGTGTTTCTTAACATATTAATTGTCTGACTGTTATAATTTGGATCTGCAGGTGTCAGCACGTCATCTTTTTCTTCCGTTGTCCAGCATTGACTTACAACAGTAAGTTAACTTGGTTAGTTGGATTTCTATTTTAGTATTTTAAAATAAGAAATTTGTTTGCAATGAATTATGAATTGTTTAGACATAACGATTTGCGATTTTCCACATGAATTACAATGTGGGAATGTTTATAAATTGGGGAATTATTACAATGAGCATTATTTATAAAAATTGGTTCTCCTATAGTTTGTAAGTTTTTTTATCATTTTCTACTTCCTATCTTTTGTACTCCTATATCTTAAGATGTTGTCACTTTGATATGTTGACTAATTAGTCTTTCTATCTGTTGAACAATTTCGAAGCATGACCTATTTTACGATTCTATTATATTATGTTATATCTTTTATATGATATATACAGTTAGTATAATATGGTGCTATAATCAATTAAACACGCCAAAAAGAAGGATTTACAGGCTTTAAAATAGCAACTGAAATTTTGAATACACTCTCTTTAAATCCTGGGCCCGCCTAGGTCCACCGTCCACGTACGATGGAGGACGTAGGTGCTGAGCCCGCCCGCGAGAGAGGAGAGGTCGCCTGGATCGTTGGATGATGTGGTAGCTTCCTCAGCGGCGCGTCCGCGAGGCAGCCATGAATTTGCATGCATGCAGTTGATGTGCAGCTTCATAGCGCTCCTAGCTAGCTCGCAAATTGGAATTTTGGAAGACGAGGGGAGGTGCCGTACGGCATGGCTGGCTGGTGCCGGAATTTTGGAAGAGAAGGAGCTCGTCGGCGGCGAACGGGAACGGCGGAGGGCGAAATTAACTGGGGCTGAGATTGATGACGCGAGCGTACGGTTATTTATTTATATTTATATGGAATGGAGCCGCTGAGCCCGAGCTAGCTAGCGGTGGATCCTGAAGTAGTGGAGCACGTCCTCCCTGCTGGCGGCGGCGGCGCTGTAGGCCTTGATGAACTCGCTGAACTCGAACTCCTCGAACTTCGCGGGTCCCGTCGCCTCGTTCACCATCTCCGGCGCCGGCCCGATGCGGCACTCCATCTTGGGCATGATGAGGGTCACCACCGACAGCCTCACCGTGTCGGTGTTCGTGACGGCGCGGTGTTCCACGCTGGCCAGGAGCCCGTTGGTGATGATCTCCATCTGGTGGCCCAGGTTGACGACGAAGGCGCCGGGGACGGGGCGTACGAGGAGCCACCGCCCGCCGTGCCTCGCCTGCAGCCCGGCCACGTCGCCCTGGGAGAGCACGGTGAGGAGGTGGCGGTCGCAGTGCGGGAGGAGGCCCAGCGTGAGGCTCGGGTCCGGGCACGGCGGGTAGTAGTTGACGTTCATCTGGGTGCTGCCGCCGCTGAGGTCGCCGGCGAAGAATCCGTCGTCGAGGCCGAGGCCCTCTGCAATGAGCCGAAGCAGCGTCTGTGCAAACTCGTGCACCGCCGCGGAGTACTTGGCGAGGGAGCTCCTGAAGCTTCCCGGCTTTTCCGGCCACTCTCGGACGTGCTCGTCGGTGACCGGGTGGCAGTTGATCTTGAGGTAGTCGAGCCAATAGCGGTCCCCGTTCCGGTCATAGGGGGTGCTGGACGACACGCGGAAGTGCTTGCTCAGGTCATCGGAGCGGTACGGCAGCTTGTCCTCTGCCGGCATCGTGAAGAACCCCGCCGCCGCCTCGCGGAACCCCTGCACCACGTCCTCCGCCACGCCGTGGTTCACCACCTATATATATGGAAAGATCGACCAATTCAAATCAGCTAGCTAGCTCAGCTAAAGCAACACACCTTCCATACCTAACCTAATAGTGTGAATCAACCGACGCGCATGCCTGGAAGATGCCGAACTCCTTGCTGGCCTTGATGATCTCGGCGGCGACCAGGTGACGCCGGCGGTCGTCGGCGCCGTGGAGGTCGATGACCGGTATGGCGGCATCGGAGCTGGGTTCGTCGTCGAGGAGCGAAGGGCGCTTCTCCGGGGGCAACACGTACTTGTCCGGCACGGAGGTGTGCACCGGGCAATCGGACAGCAGCTCCATCTCTGTCTCCGATGGATCAATGGACCTTCTCTTCTGGCTTGCTGCTGACTGGTTAGAAGAGTATGATATATAGAGGGGCGTGCTTCGTACATCCCTTTCGAAATATTGAAAATGGATCGCATGACATATATGGGTTCTTTTTTTCTTTTGCGGGGGCATGAAACATGTGGTTAGCAAGAGCACAATCCACAAAAATATTGAAAAGAAATATTTCATCCAATAAAAAACATACATGATTTTTTTTGTCTTCGCAGTCCTGATTTTTTTATAACAGATATTCGATCCTAGTTTGATTGTATCTTCTATTTTGTTGACTTGTTTGCCAATTTTTCATCATGTATATGTGCTGGCCAGTAGCCATCATGCAAAGTTGTGCGGTTAGAATAGGGAAAGCTAGTACACGTTAAGGTCAAATCGTTAATTCAATTAGTGACTAGATGAGGCCCACTACAAAATAGATAAAGATCAAACCGTTAATTGCACTTAATCACTAGAGGAGACCACTAACAAATTAGATTGTAATACTCTTTTCAACCGAGAGGTATTGTTCAATCTCAACAACTAGTTTGCACCGAAAATCATATAAACTTTCCTAATGGGCGAGCAGAACCTGATATATACACTACTGGGCCGGGCGCATAGATCATGCTCGTGTTTATGGATGCGGTGTGTAGTCGTAAGATAGGACCTCACGAGTCCTAGACAACTTTTTTTTACTATTTCAATAAAAAAAGTGTTTTCAATACTTTTTTTAAATTTTTTTGAGGGGAAAATAGTTGATTTATTATTCAAAGTTCATCTCTTCTGCAACCTCAGAGCGAACACACTCCGGGGGTACATGGAGCCAAGTTTTACAAAGAGATTTACAGCAACCCTCCCTAGCTAGAACATGTGCTACTTTATTAGCACTTCTACGCACCCAAACCACACGGTGCTCCTGGATAGCTTCAAGCAAGTTTTTTATCTGCTGCACTATATGCCCAGTGTGAGAGAAATCTTTGTGGACATCGAGCAGTTTCCTGACCGCTTCCTTAGAATCCGTCTCAAGGATGAGTTTCTGCACATCTAGTTCTTGAGCTAGCAATATGGCTCGGCGGCACGCAAGTAGCTCGGCCACTTCAGGGTCCTTGGCAGCCGGAAAAAAATGGCAAGCTCCTGCCAAGAACTCACCATGGCAGTCCCTGAGGACTACACCTCCTGCTCCCGACCCTTTGTTCTTCGCCATTGCTCCATCCGCATTCGCTTTCACCCAACCTTCATCCGGTTTCTTCCACGATTGCTTCGTTCGCTGCTCTGGCTGTTGCATGGCCTTCACTTGGACATATTTCCACTCCTCTCTCAGGTACAGCACCCTGCTAGTAATGGTAGCCCGGCTCCTCTATCGTCTTTGTCTCCCTAGCATTATTCCTTGCTAGCCATAGCTCATACCAGGCCATCATCATCAGCTCCTTTTCCTCCGTCGAGCCGTTAGCGAGTAACTCCAGGATCCATGATCGCATGCTCCTGAAAGATTCTATCCCTCTCGACGGCTCCGGTAGAGGTGCCCCAACTTCTTCACGCATCAAGGCCCAAAAAAGAGACGAGTGGGGACAGTGCCAGAATCGATACACCAGTGACTCCTCTTGCCCGCAGGCTACACAAAACACTCCCTGCTTGATACGACGGCATTGTAGTTCCACCCCAACCGCCAGCCCGTTTGAGATCATCCTCCAGGAGTGGATTTTGACCTTGTTGGGAACATCGGCTGCCCAGAGCTGCCCAAAACTCTTATGATCTGCCACAGAACTCGAGCTTGAGGCATTAGCGCGCCTTGTTTTTTTCATCGAGACACCAAGGTGATACGCCGACCTGACGGTGAACAGCCCCGACTTGGTGAAGTTCCAGGCTCTATAGTCCTCTGTCCCCGGCCCCCCGATGACAATCTGCTTTATATCCGCGGCATCTGAATCAGAAAAGATCCTATCAAGCTTCTCGTCATTCCACTCAGTTCCTTGATCATTAAGTAAGCCAACCACTTTTGTTGCACTAGGGTCATACTCAGCACCCAGTGGTACCAAGCTCCTGCGTCGGGGTATCCAGTTATCATGATATGCTTTAATACTAGTCCCATCTCCAACCCTCCAGATCAGACCATGCGAAAGCAAGTCTCTGCCATGCATCAGGCTACGCCACGTATAAGAGCCACCATTGGGACAGGTGGCAGACATAATATCCATGTCCGAAAAATACCGGGCTTTGAGCACTCGAGCACATAGTGAGGTTGGTACAGTTAGTAGTCTCCACACCTGTTTCGCTAGAAGAGCTTGGTTGAAGATTTCAAAATCCCTTAAACCCATGCCGCCCTCATGTTTACGGGTACACATTTTGTCCCAAGCCACCCAATGGACCTTTTGCTCGCCTTCGGCCGCTCCCCACCAGAATTTCGAAGAGTTAGTTTTCAGGTTCCGGCACATTTTCTTGGAGAGTTGGAAGACACTCATGCAGAAAGTCGGCATAGATTGCAAGCCAGACTTTGCTAGCACCTCCCTGGCGGCCTTCGACAAGCCCTGTCCTTTCCACCCAGTCACCTTGCCCCTAGCAGACTCCATGTTTAAAACATCCATCTTTCGATTTCCCCACCATAGTGGGTAAGCCCAAATATTTCTCATTGAGAGCTTCAGATTGCACCTCCAATGTATCTTTGAGACTCTGCTTGTCCTCATCACTACAGCCCTTGCCAAAGAAGATAGATGTTTTTGAAGATTCACCTTCTGCCCCAAGGCTTCCTCATAAACTTGCAAAATATTATGTAGACAAGTCATATTATCCAAAGAAGCTTCCAGAAAAACGATGCTATCGTCCGCAAATAAGAGGTGTGTGATATTGGGGCCAGTGCGCCCAAAAAACACCCCTTGAAGCTCCCTATCTTGTTGTGCTTTCTTAAGCAACACAGAAAAACCCTCAACACAAAATAGAAACAGGTACGGCGAGAGAGGGTCGCGTTGCCTTAGGCCCCTAGAAGGCAGGAAACCCAAGGAGAGGTCCCAGTGAGCTTGACCGCAAACCGTGCCGAGGTAACACATCTCATCACCATGGCTGTCCAGGCATGAGAGAAACCATACTTGAGCAGCATGCTCTCAAGGAAACTCCACTCGACTCGGTCATACGCTTTCATCATATCCAGCTTTACCGCACATAAGGGTTTCTTTCTCCTCCGCTTCCTGATTGCGTGCACACATTCATAGGCTGCAAGAACATTGTCTGTAATCAGTCTCCTGGGACAAACGCACTTTGCTCTTCAGAAATCATAACCGGCAGACTTTTCTTCAACCTATTAGCAAGCACCTTTGCTGCAATTTTATAAAGAACATTACATAGGCTAATGGGTCTGAATTGGGTCAACAAATTCGGTGCTTTTGTCTTCGGGATTAGCACTAGGATAGTGTCATTAAAACCTTCCGGAATCTCCCTCCACCCAAGAACTCCCGCACAGCCTTGCAAACTTCCTCCTTTACCAAAGACCAGTGTCGTTGGTAGAAGAGTGTCGGTAACCCATCCGATCCCGGAGCCTTTGTTGGCCCCATTTGGAAAAGGGCTCGCTCGATCTCATCATCAGTAATAGGAGCTCCGAGCTCGTTGTTCATATTATCCGTCACACAAACCGGGATATTGTCCAAGATTCTGTCCATATTAGATACACCTTGCGACGCGAACAACTCAGCGTAGAAATCCCTCGCCATCGAACGCATGCCATCATCATCCGAGCAACTGGAGCCATCCGGTCGAAGAAGGCATTTTCTTGTCGAAAGTGCTATTGTGAGCTCGAGCTCACAGGCACCCTTTGCTACAGTACAAATGAAAAAAATATTTAAAAAGTTCAAAAAAATCTGAATTTTTTTGGTAACAAACATTGATATATTTTTCACATGCGTACAAATTTTCATGACAAAATGACATTCATGCAGGTCTCAGCAAAAAAACAAAATCGATGCTCCAAAATGCTTCCAAAAACAGTTTTTTTTGGAGCATGATTTTGTTTTTTGCTGACACCTCCACAAATGTCATTTCATCACGAAAATTGGCATGCATGTAGAAAAAACATCAAAGTTTCTTGACAAAAAAGTTCAGATTTTTTTGAATTTTTTTTACTATTTTTTCGGATTTTACTGTTCATCCAGGATCACTGGTGCCCGGGATCAATTCCTCTGCGTCCTTTTATTGTGTTCTTCCTTCTCCTATGAGATGCATGATTCTGAAAATATTTGGTGTTTTATCACCAGCCCGCAGCCAATCTACTCTGGAACGCTGCCTTTGCATTATTTCCTCTGGAAGATAGAGCTCATGCAGCTGATTACTAACATCACGTAGCCTCTGCATGCGCCCAGGTGTTGGCTCACTTTCTTTAATCTCCTGCATGCAAGCCTTGAGTTGTTTAATCTGGATGCGCATTGAGCCAAAATCTCCTTGCCCCACAACTGCATGCAACCCGACACCTGACGCAGCTTTTGCATTAACTCCCGCATGCAACCGGCCTTATAACCTTCCGCCTCCCACGCTTCTTGCACCATCGCTTCATATGCGTCATGCCTCGTCCACATCTCCTCATACCGAAACCTGCGTTGTATGTTTGGCCTCCTGTCTGCCTCTTCCCGAACACTGATGACTAAAGCGAGATGATCCGACTCCGTCATGACATGCTGAACGGATGATCCGGAGTACATTTGCATGAAGTCACTTGTGCAAGTAGCCATGTCTAGCCGTACTTGCATGTTGTCCGGCGGGTCACGTTTATTATCCCACGTGAAAGGGTACCCAGAGAAGCCCATGTCCGCCAGTGCGCACATGTCAAGACAGTCCTTGAAGTCCTCAATTTGATTCAAATTTCTGGCGTTTCCTCCACGTTGTTCTGCTTGGGTTAATGCCTCATTGAAATCGCCCGCGTACAGCCATGGTAGATTATCTTGTCTCCTCAGGTATGCCAGTGCATCCCAAGTTTTCTTCCTCAACCCAGTCCGTGGTTCTCCATGGATACCAATGAACCTGAACATTTTGCCTTCAAAGCACACCTCCGCACCCCCAAAAAAAAAGCACACCTCCGCATCAATAAAGTATTGGCACCACGGTCTCACCGTGACTTGCACATCATCTCTCCACCACAAAGCTAGACCCCCACTTTGACCAATACAGTTAACTGCAACTCCTTGTCTGAACCCCAGACTCCATTTTAGCTTATTCATCGGTTCAGATTTCTTTAAGGTTTCTAAAGAAAGACCACCGCTGGGTTGTATGCCCGTATGAGCTCGCGTAGTTCGCCAACTGTCGAGTCCAACCCCAAACCTCGACAGTTCCAGGCCAAGAGATTCATGGCGACCGGCGGCACCGCCTGTCAGGGTCCGTCGATGTGGTATGTTTCTCAGATATGCGCTCAAACACCGAGCCCGTCTTCTGTCTCGTATCATGAACGAACACTTCCTGCTCCCCATGCTTTCCCTGGTCATCCTTTGCCGCCCACATCTGTTTAGTCCTCCTCTTCCTACTTTCTTTATCATCAAAGGCATGTCTGTTAGTTATATCCTTGTCTGAACTTAGCCAATCTTTCTGCCTTTCCATTGGCTGGTCTGAAGATTCAAGATAAGAAAGCATGCTGGCCATACTCTTGCCGCCAATAAGCAGTAAGAAGCCCATAAAAGACATTCCTGTCAACGGTCCAACATATGTCAACAGGAAGCATGCTGTTAGTTATGGCATTCCAGCAATCACAAAGAACTACTGAATTGCCGTCCTAATCTGGCTCCTGCAGATCCAACATCTGGTGTTTAGCCCTGATCAGGCTCAGGCTCAACATACTGGCGCTTAGCAATATTCTGAAAAAAGTAAGTATTGTTATCTTTCTGCATTGGTGTGATTTGATTTTGTTCTGTTAATTCCCGTCGGAATTTATTTTGTATTGCTGGTTTCACAGACCATGTTAGCGAGAGAGCAATCTGAGGAGGCCGCTCCACATGGGCACATTGATATGGGCGGAACCGCTATCATCTTGATTTACAGTGTAATAGGCTGTTTGCATTTGACCTAACCTTTTGTTCAGCATTATGATAAGCACATTCACCCCATTGTTGGGCCCAAGTAGCCAGAAGAACTAGTCATAAGATAGCCTCCAAGATCTGGAGGTTAGCCCTGCTCTAACTGAAGCTATGGCCTCCAAGCAAGTGGTGCATATGAATCGAGGACAAGGGGAAACAGGCTATGCTCGCAACTCCAGTATTCAGGTATATTCCCTCTCTTGATTAATTCACTATAGTACTGTTTCTATGGTATGTCACTACCGGACTCGCGGTCTAATGCCTACGGCCACGGGCCGTCGGCATAGGCCCAACAGCCGTCGGCATAGATCTATGCCGACGGCTGCCGTCGGCATATCCCCGTCAGTGTAGATCACGTCAGCGTACTCCTGTCAGACCGTCGGCATAAAAATGCCGTCGGCATAGGCGGCTATGCCGACGGCCCCGGCACAGCCGTCGGCATAGATTAGCCGTCGGCGTAGTTTTCCGTCTGACGGCAACGGACGGCGCCGTCAAAACTGCTGGCGGTTCAGGGGCGACACGTGGCGAAGATATGCCTACGGCAAAGCCGTCGGCATAGATATGAATCTATGCCGACGGCTTTGCCGTAGGCATATCTTCGCCACGTGTCGTTCCCTGGTTTAACCTGGCGGCAGGGCTATGCCTACGGCAAAGCCGTCGGCATAGATATGAATCTATGCCGACGGCTGTGCCGTAGGCATATCTTCGCCACGTGTCGCTCCCTGGTTTAACCTGGCGGCAGGGCTATGCCTACGGCCAAGCCGTCGGCATAGATTTATATCTATGCCGACGGCTTTGCCGTAGGCATAGCCCTGCCACGTGTCTCCTCCTGGTGGTCCTGGGCGTATCTATGCCGACGGCTTTGCCGTAGGCATAGTTTTTTTTTTTTTTTTTTTCCTGTTTTCTCTTTTCCAATTCATTTGACAACATTTCAAAACAGAATAATATGAAATATGACAGTTCATCAACATCATTTAAACATAGTCAAGATCATCACCGGCGAAAGTCCACGAACATAAGAATAGTGCAAGACAAGAAACATCATAAAAGTTGAAACATGAAAGACATGCCACAACGGCCGCATACACCATCGACATCAAGCACCACCGAGTCCACCTCCGCCAAAACCACCACCAAGTCCACCTCCGCCAAAACCGCCACCGCCAAGTCCTCCTCCGCTAAAACGCCACCGCGACCACCATCACTCTGCCGGATCGGAGGATCGGGTCGACGGAGCAGAGTCGAGCCACCGTCCCCTACATGTTTGAAAGAAGTTTCGACGGTAAATATGACATGATAGTGTTGAATGAGCGAGAACTGGTTTGTCATTAGTTAGGCAAATTTACTAACCGGAGTATCACGCCTAGTGCCGACCATTCCTCGAGCGTGGGAAGGTGTGGGCGTCTCCAGCAGTGGTGGTGGGGTCCAACTTGTGGTGGCTCTGTGCGGTTAGTCCAAGACGCCAAGATAGCACGGATGTTAGTTAAACAAGTCCACTTAGAAACAAGCCGTGATCAACAAAGTCGGAAGGAATGAAAGTGCAAATTTGAGCTTGGTTTAAGAGGGCAAAACTAACCGCCATCGCTGACGGCAGTAATCATCGCTTGCCTTCACTCGTTGCAAGTACTCCCTCACCTCAATATGCCTATGCTCGAGAAAGGCCTGATATGCCTACAAAATTGAGGTTGTTTCTAAGTGGGCGTGATGAAAATAAACTAAGAAAGATAGAGACAAAGAAGATAAGGGGAAGTACTTACGGCACGTTGGCGGTCTAAGGGAGGCTGCGAACGCCTCGTACTCTCTAACGGGCTCGGGTTGGTAGCTCGAAGCCGTGTGTACGAGATCGACGGAGTGATCAAGCCATCGAAACACGGATACCGGCCATGGGACTTACCCTGGATGGCCACCACCGCCGTGTCGTCGATCTGAGACTGGGCGACCTCAGGAACGGGAACATCCGGATGCAACTTCTGATAGTTCTGAGTGTAAGACTCCAGGTGTTTCTCGGTGTTGCCGTAGTATCGCTCGCCCTCCTTGCGATCACTCCGCTCATGGGCCAGCTTCCACGACTCCATGTCCGAGGCGGCCTCGCAACTTGTCCTCCTGCAACGTCAAATGAAGTTAGCCATACATAAGAACATGACGGTAAAGAAGAACCAAAATGCATCTTTCATATAGATATACCTTCATGGCCTTGAAGCCCCAAAGGTTCTGTTTCCTTGGCCGTGTGTCCCGTCTTTTCCACGGTTAGCCCGGCCTTGATGCTCTTGGCAACAAACTCGGATCGCCACCGACCCACCTATCCACCAAACACGCCCATCCGTCATGCCTTCCATAGCACCAACGAGGAACAACCTATGCAAATTTTGGAAGCAGGACATGTGAGCACGAAACATATAGTTGACTCCTTGAAACAATGAAAAGTCGATAATAGTTACCATCATGAACTGCTCCTGCTCATGGTAATTTTGTCCCTCTGTGCTTGAGTTTTGGTCATCTTTTGTTGCGGTAGATGTGGTAATCTTGTGAGACGGCAACCCAACGCACCTCGTCTTCGCAAATCGACGAGCTTTCTTCTTTGCAGACGTTAAGTAAGACCACGTCGGCTCGGCCTTGTGCTCGTCAAGAACTCTATAGAGTTGCTGCAATCATGCATAAACCGAAGCAAACAAGGCATGAGTGCAGTGATTCAATGATAAACTATGAGCGAAACTAAAGACAAGTGATTCAAAATGGAACTTACCCAAAATTTGGTGATCACGGCCTTAGCGGCCGTCCGTACTCAGCGTTCTGAAGCCTCGTAGTGGGCCCAGCTTGTGGCCAAAACACGCAGTGTGGGTCCCTGTCGGCAGCAGGCGAGAATAGGCCAGCCAAAACTGCTTCAACAGATGGTGAGAAGGCCGTTCGGTTTACGGCCCTTTCCGTGAAGGATCCATTCTTCGCAAAAGAATCAAAGGGTTGCCATGTGTACAATAAAAAAATGTTGTCATGTGTTGAAAGTATGATTGAGATGCACTTACTCTGTCCCCGCAGGTTCAATGAGCCACTTTTGCGCCTCGATAGAAGGTGGTGTAGGTACTCCGGCATTACCACGCAGCCACCCCTGCGGAGCACCCGGTGGCAAGTCACCCCACAACTCGGGGTCAACCTCCCCTCCACCCTCCTCGCCCTCCTCGGCCTCCTCCTCCTCGGCCTCCTCCTCCTCGGCATCCTCCTCCTCGGCCTCCTCCTCCTCGGCCTCCTCCTCCTCGGCATCGAATATACTCCTCCTCCTCGACTCGGGCTGCATCAAGATAGGAGGGCATCGAAGAAGACCCTCCTATTTCGACACGGCCCGGAGTTTTTGGCCCGGTTGCCTCTCCCCACCTCCTCGTCCTCTAGGGGCTCTCCCCACCCCCTCCTCCTCTAGGGTCTCCTCCCCGACCCTCCACCTCCTGTGAGGTGCCATCCTCGCGTAGTCGGGAGGGAACCTTGTGGGCTCGTCCACCCGAGTAAGTCCTCCTTTGATTTTATTGAGAAGCGGCACCACTGGACTTGCCCATGATTAGCAAACCTGCATTGAGAAGAGAATAAACAATTAGTAAGCATACAGGAAAGACATTAATAACGAAGAGAACATTATTAAAAGAACATACATTTTCTAGAACCCATATGAATCATCACTATTGTAATCTATTTGTCGACCGGTCTCATCATCACTATCCCGCATATCTTCTTCGTTTTCTGACGGAGGTGGAGGCTCTTCCTCATCGTCAGCGTCTTCATTTAACTTTTCAAGCATAATTATGTCTCTTTGATTCACAACTGCCTCACCATCAATCCGGCAGCCGTCGTCGTTTGGGTCCAGGTCAACATAACCCAAGTCATCATCCTCCTTGTTTCGGACCACGTCATCATGTTCCTCTTGAAAAAACACTCCCTCGTATGTCATGGGGTTTATGTTGTAGTAATCATCATCGTTCGGGTCCGGTAGCTTACCATGTGGCGACACCTTGAACACAACTTCCCAACCCTTTAGGTACTCTTTACGGCATGGGTAAGGCGGATAATATACTTGTGTGGCACTGGTAGCGGCGATAAAGAGATCAGCTCCGGCATAGACGGTTGATGGTTTAACTTCAACTAAACCAATGTATAGGCGTATGTCTCGCACCCTTTTGGGGTCGAACCATCGACATTTGAACACAGTGAGACTTAGGTGTTTACGGCCATATTTGAATGTAAGCTCAGATATTTTTCCTACCCTTCCGTAGTAATCTACATTATTATCTCCTTCGTGAAGACTCCGGTATTTATGGTTTTGGGATCAGGCCGACTGCTCGGTGCTCCTCTGTATGGAAGCGATACCCATTCACATCATACTTTTGGCATGTCATGACGGTAGGGTCAAAACCCATGGAAACCCATCTCAATTCTTCATCCATTGATTCGTTCGGATCATTTCCCTACAAGTTTAATTGAAATTATAGGGTGCATGAGTTTAATTGGAAGTGTGAAATGGGTAATAGGGAAGTGTGAAAAATTACTTTCTCCATGAACCACGCAACGAAATTTTTCCTTCCATCAGCACCCTTTCGGAGAAGAGCAAGTGCCTCCGCTTCAGTAGGAGGCAGCATCCCTGTCCACTCTTCCTCAACGAATCGACTACAATAAGAAAAGAGGTATAAGAACTAGGCAAAGTGAACATAACGAATTGACTAAAAGAATGGTGCAAAGGTATTACCTCATCCACTCATCCTCAACTTCCTTGATGTTGTGCAAGATATAGAACATGACATCCTCCCACTCATCTCGTGGCATGACATAAGATGTCGAGCATCCAGCCCTGCCACCTTGCCCAGTGAATAGAGGCAACTTGGGTTTATACTTGGGTTCTTCTGTATTGTATCGAGACACCTTATTGTGCAACGTCGGAACATGGTCCGGATAGTAGGCTGTCCCGAGGTCTCGCCACCTCCTCTAGGATAACCGCCTCGCTATGGAAGCTTCAATCTTAGCTTTGTTTCCACATTTCATCTCGGATGCTTGTTCTGCTCTCTCGGGCCGTCGCCAACGATCTTGCAGGGCCCCCAACAATACCTCGTTCGCAAGGTGCAAAATGAGATGTGTCATCGGAGTAAAGAAGCTCAAGGGAAGATCTTCTCTAGCTTGCATATCAACTCCGGCGCCTTCTTATGCATTTCTTTTATCTTCTCAGGACATACTTCTTTAGCACAAAGCGTTCGGAAGAAATGGCTTAACTCCGCAAGCACACGCTAGACACGCTCGGGAACATAGCCCCGAACCATCACCGGCATAATCCTCTCAATCCATACATGATAGTCATGACTTTTGAGCCCGGTCACTCTGCCCGTTGAAAGATTGACCCCCTTACTTATATTCGACGCATAACCATCAGTGAACTTCACGACGTGTTTCAGCCACTTGAATGCCTCCATCTTATGATCCTTTTTAAGTCGAAGTCAAGATCCGGCTTGAACCAAGATTTTCGATCGCTGTGGGAGGTTGCATGTGAAGACGTGGTCTATCACAAATATTCTGTTGATCGACTCTAGCATTAACATTATCCTTTGTCTTATCGAAATGTTGAGGATCGTGTTAAAAAGGGACTCTGCGACATTCTTTTCGGTGTGCATCACGTCGATGTTGTATGGAAGTTTGAGGTCCTTAAAATAGGGAAGCTGCGTGAAGGGGGTAATGTGAGTCCAGTTGTGCGTCTCACCATATCCTTCAAAACATTTTTTCCCTTTGCCTTTGCCTTTGCCTTTCCCTTCACAGGCAGGCTTAAGAGCTTTGAGCTGAGCAAGCACATCCGCACCAGAAAACGTTGGAATCTCATTTACTTCATGGACAACTTTGCCTTTTGTGAAGTTCTTCTTGTCTTCCCTATCAGGATGGTCTGGAGGGAGGAATTGTCGATGCTGGTCAAAGGCAACATACTTGCCACCCTTCTTCATCCAAATGAAAATCAAGGCCTGCATGCACACCGGCAAGGCATCTTTCCACTTGTACACCATCCATGAGCAGGGCATAGCCGGAAAGTCATGCATGCAATCAGAGCCAAACTTTCATCAAGAAATTTTTCTGCAGATGCGGTCGTATGTCAACCTCGGGAAGTACCAAGAATGGTGCAAATCATCCACCAACGGCTGCATAAACACACTCAAATTCTTCCCTGGATATTCAGGCCCCGGAATTATAAGCGACAGGAACATGGTCTTGCGTTGCATTATGGCGCCGGGAGGGAGATTGAGCGGAATAACAAATATGGGCCAGCAGCTGTATGGATTAGACGACATACCATATGGATTGAACCCATCACCTGTTATAGCAATTCTGACATTCCCAGCCTCGGCTGCTTCCTCCGGGTACTTTATATCGAATGACTTCCATGCTTCACCTTCTGATGTATGTACAATTTTTTTGGATTGTACCTTTTCCCTTCCTTGTGCCACTTCATCATTTTGGCAGACTCCTCGGTGATGAAAAGGCGCTGCAGTCTTTTATAAAATCAAGATACCAAGAACCTTCACAGGATTTTAGCTGCCGCTTGACCATGCTTATCGACCACCTCAATATACCGAGAGGAACCGCACTTCCTGATGAGTTGTCATCCGCATACTCATGCCTAAACAAAAGGCAATTCTTTGGACAAACATGTATTTTCTCATAGTCCATGGAGAGCGCCTTCATGATTTTCTTCGTACCGTACATGGTTTTCGGCAGTTCATGGCCCTCGGGCAGGCTGTTAGCCCATACTCCCGAAATGCTTGAAGCAACCTCGGCTACTGCGATACTCAGCCTTCACGCCATCGCCATAGATGGCATCCAAGATGAACAACTTGGCACCCTCATAGAGAGGTTTCTTTGACGAGGCCAAGATTTCCGGAAGGCCTTTGCGGTTTCCTCCGGCTCCTCCGGTTCATTCGCTGAATGTGACGGAGGTGTCGGTCAGCAAAGAAAGACATCATCTAGCATGTCTCTAACCCCATTGTCCTCATAACCAGCGACGCATTGTCGTATCACATCCTCTCTACCACGGTCCCGCTGCGCAAAGTTTATCGGCATATTAAAGTTGGGCATAAATCCATGCGTGCGAAGGTGCTTAGTCATCTCACTCTTATCTCTGCGGATCGCTCTCTCATCGGCACACGGGCATTCTGGCACCATCCTCATTGGACTACGGAATATCTCTTTCAAAAACACATCAGTTTTCTCGACCCACTCTGTTGTTACTTGATTCCGACGGATAAACCCACTATACATCCACTGATTATCTGCCATCTCTACTTTATTGGAAGCCACACAACAAAATTAAGGATTCATTTAAATTACCAACATCAATATTTTATTTTTTACAAGGTTGACGAGTAATCCACCTACATCTAATAGGTAAAGATGGGTCCTAATCTCACTGAGAATGTGTAGATTGAGCACGGTCCATGCTCTACCCCATTCGAGACAAAATTTGGCAGCACCTCCCGCTGTTCTCCAAATACACGTCTCGGCAAAATGCCGAGAGAATGTGCATCCGGAGAACAACAGGAGGCGCCGCCAAATCTGTCTCGAACGGGTAGAGCATGAACAACGCATCAATCTACACATCCTCGGGCTGTCCGTGGAAAGCGGACAATCCGAAGAGCTGCGGTGATAAATATGCAATTGAATGCATATTTATCGATGCAACCTTTCGGACGGAGACCTAGGTTCTGCGACTTGATGTGAAAATTCAATCTAGTGACATGGAAAAAAAGTGGGCGAGGTCATGGAATTGTCGCTCACCCTCCGATGTAGTCGATCAAAGGAGAGGGTCGATCCTGGACCAACACCTCCAACGTCGACGATCACTCCACGAAGATGGAACACCACAAATCCTGTTAATTACACCGAGTGAAAAAAAATAGGTCATCACATCACATTAAGCATTGATACTTTTAACTATGAAAAAAAATCATATTTTGTCAACTGTCAAATTTGGAAGCACTTATCATATCGCAATTTAGGTCATCACCTCACATTAAGCATTGACAACATCTCACATAGCTACTTAACAACATCACAAACTGAAAATAAAATCTTCGTTAACAATTTTATGAACTAAGTGACTCAAGTTGCTTTTTTAACTATGATAATCCATTTTGGCGAGATTCATCCATCTAGCAACCTAACCGTAGCAAAATAATTCCTTTTGCGGAGATTCCTCCATCCATCTAAGATACATACAACATTCATCCATTTAGCAACCTAAGAACATCCAACATCCATCCATGCATCCATTCATACATCCAACAATAGCTAAATAATGCAAAAAATGAAAAAAAGAGTGTTAGCTCACCGGGCGAGGCGCCACGCTGGTGGAGTAGGAGGCAGGGGCGGCGGTGGAGGTGAGGGAGGGCAGGCGAGCTGGGCCGGCCGGGATGGCTGGCGGAGCTGGGCCGGCCGGGATGGCCGGGCGGAGCTGGGCGCGGGCCAAAGGGGCCGGCAGTCGGACCAGCTAGCGGGGCCCGGCCAGGCTAGGGCATGGGCCGGCCGGAGCGGCGCCCACGCACGGCGGCCGGGTCGAGGAGGAGGGGGGCGGGCTGGAGCGAGGCGGCCGGAGCGAGCAGGGCGGGCGGTAGGGGACGAGAGGTGGGGTGGGATGGGCGGCGGCCCGGTGGGGGCGGGGGCGGCGAGAGAGAGGGCGGCGGCAGGGGCGGGGAGAATGCAGGCAGGTGGGGTGAGAAGGGGCGGCGGCGACGAGTGAGGGGTCGATTTGCTATCGGGCGTGAGTGGTGGAGGTGGGCGGTGAGGATAAGGGCAAGCTATGCCGACGGCATAGGTACCGATGCCACGTGGCACCTATGCCGACGGCTTAGCCGTAGGCATAGTTATATTTTTTTTAATGCTTTTAATAGCTTATATTTTTCTTCTTTCTGTTTTTTATTTCATATAAATTTTTGATGTTTTATAGTCATCGCTTATATTTCTATACAGGAGGGAGGTGAAGGCGCAACGTGGCATTTTTTTTGCAACAACTTTTATACATGTTTAACATTTTTAAAAAAATATTATTAACTGTCTTCAAATATATTTTTAGTGTATACTATTTTCATACGCATTGAAAAGTTTTGTTTACATATAAAATGAGTGACCGATGCGTCCGTTTCCCCCCTCCGGGTGCCGGCGGCGGCGCCGTTCGTGAGGGGGGCCACACATCGGACATGCCACAACACCACCCCGCATGTATGAGGGCCCGGTACGACGCTCCGGTGGCATTGCTACCCCCCAGGGCCCCCGTCCCGCCTAACCCTGTAGCGTTTGACCACGGGATCTAGCCCTTTGACTTTGCACGGACGGGCTTTGACCAGTGGACCTCTCCACCCGGTTGTGTCGGGTCGGCCCAGAGGGACACCGGGGAGTAACATCCGGGCCAGGCCCACAGCTACATCCACTCTGTAGACCCGACGCGTCCGTTTCCCCCCTCCGGGTGCCGGCGGCGGCGCCGTCCGTGAAGGGGGGGCACGCCCCGGAGACGCGTGCTGGGCGTTTGCAACCGCCTCAACACTTCCAGACTTGTGGGAGGCCGCCTACGCAAGATTTTGACGGTATGCTACCCCCCGGAGGCCGCCGGCCACAGTCGTAGACGTGCGAAGAGCAATCCGCGTGAGGAAGTGTTCAGATACTTCTCCATCACAAAAAATTATGAAAAATTACCATCAGTCCTATAGCACATGTGCCCACGTTGTGTAAAAAACTCATGATTTTATCCCGCTCCAAGTATTTAATAATATTCACGCTGCATCGTTACCGCAGAACGTCTACTACCGTTTCATTGCCGTCCGTGAGGGGGGCCACAACCCGGAGACGCGTGCCGCCTCTTCGGACATGCCACAACACCACCCCGCATGTATGAGGGCCCGGTACGACGCTCCGGTGGCATTGCTACCCCCAGGCCCCGTCCCCCCTAACCTCAGAGCGTTTGACCACGGGATCTAGCCCTTTGACTTTGCACGACAGGCTTTGACCATGGACCTCTCCACCCGGTTGTGTCGGGTCGGCCCGAGGGACACCAGGGAGCAACATCCGGCCAGGCCCACAGCTACATCCACTCCGTGTAGACCCGACGCGTCCGTTTCCCCCTCCGGTGCCGGCGGCGGCGCCGTCCGTGAGGGGGGGCACGCCGGAGACGCGTGCTGGGCGTTTGCAACCGCCTCAACACTTCCAGACTTGTGGGAGGCCGCCTACGCAAGATTTTGACGGTATGCTACCCCGAGGTCAGCGCCCACAACAGTGACGCGTCACGAAGAGCAATCCGCGTAGAGGAAAGTGTTCAGATACTTCTCCATCACAAAAAATTATGAAAAATTACCATCAGTCCTATAGCACATGTGCCCATGTTGTGTAAAAAACTCATGATTTTATCACCCTCCAAGTATTTAATAATATTCACGCTGCATCGTTACCGCAGAACGTCTACTACCGTTTCGTTGCCGTCCGTGAGGGGGGCCACAACCCGGAGACGCGTGCCGCCTCTTCGGACATGCCACAACACCACCTCGCATGAATGAGGGCCCGGTACGACGCTCCGGTGGCATTGCTACCCCCTGGGCCCCCGTCCGCCCTAACCTCAGAGCGTTTGACCACGGGATCTAGCCCTTTGACTTTGCACGGACGGGCTTTGACCAGTGGACCTCTCCACCGGTTGTGTCGGGTCGGCCCAGAGGGACACCGGGGAGGAACATCCGGGCCAGGCCCACAGCTACATCCACTCCGTGTAGACCCGACGCGTCCGTTTCCCCCCGGTGCGGCGGCGGCGCCGTCCGTGAAGGGGGGCACGCCGAGACGCAGCGTCTTTGCGCTTGCAACCGCCTCAACACTTCCGGACTTGTGGGAGGCCGCCACGCAAGATTTTGACGGTATGCTACCCGAGGTCGCCGCCACAACGTGAGCGTCGAAGAGCAATCCGCGAGAGGGAAGTGTTGAGATACTTCTCCATCACAAAAATTATGAAAAATTACCATCACCCTATAGCACATGTGCCCACGTTGTGTAAAAACTCATGATTTTATCCGCTCCAAGTATTTAATAATATTCACGCTGCATCGTTATCGCAGAGCGTCTACTACCGCTTTCGTTGCCGTCCGTGAGGGGGGCACAACCGGAGACGCGTGCGCCTCTTCGGACATGCCACAACACCACCCGCATGTATGAGGGCCCGTGACGGCGCTCGGTGGCATTGCTACCCCCTGGGGCCCCGTCCGCCCTAACCTCAGAAGCGTTTGACCACGGGATCTAGCCCTTTGACTTTGCACAGACGGGCTTTGACCAGTGGACCTCTCCACCCGGTTGTGTCGGGTCAGCCCAGGGACACCGGAGCAACATCCGGGCCAGCCCACACTACATCCACTCCGTGTAGACCCGACGCGTCCGTTTCCCCCCTCCGGTGCGGCGGCGGCGCCGTCCGTGAGGGGGGGCACACCGGAGAGCGTCTTTGGCGTTTGCAACCGCCTCAACACTTCCAGACTTGTGGGAGGCCGCCACGCAAGATTTTGACGGTATGTTACCCCTGAGGCCACGCCACAAATCGTGACGTGCGAAGAGCAATCCGCGAGGGAAGTGTTCAGATACTTCTCCATCACAAAAATTATGAAAAATTACCATCACTCCTATAGCACATGTGCCCACGTTGTGTAAAAAACTCATGATTTTATCCCGCTCCAAGTATTTAATAATATTCACGCTGCATCGTTACCGCAGAACGTCTAGGCGTCCGTGTAGACCCGACGCGTCCGTTTCCCCCCTCCAGGTGCCGGTGGCGGCGCCGTCCATGAGGGGGGCACACATGGATGTGAGGGGGGTCTCTGGAGACGGGTCTCGGGCGTTTACAAGCGCCACAAAACTTCATCGGCATAGCTATTTTTGATTTTAATAAAATATAAGGATCTATATTTAAAAGAACATGACCGCACATTATTAACGTGCTCGAAAAAATACAAACTATATATATATTCATATGTATGTTTATATTTAACATGCTACATGTTAGTTGATATAATAATACACAAAAAAAGCATTAAAAAATATGAACGAAAAAATATAGCTATGCCGACGCTGGCTAGCCGTCGGATAGATCCGACCAGCGTGCCGCGGATCGCCGACGTGGCGGTGTATGCCGACGGCAGCCGTCGGCATAGGCTCGCATGGTGCGGCGAGATCGTTGACGTGGCCTTTGGACCTATGCCGACGGCCCCCGTTTGCCGTCGGCATAGGTCTGACGCCGTTAGCCAGGGGGGTGGCCGGGCCCCACGGGTATGCCGACGGCCGTTTTAAGCCGACGGCAGCTGTCGGCGAATATGCAGCTAGGCCGACGGCCATTCTATGCCGACGGGTGCTGTCGGCCTATCTCTGCGTATCCCGACGGCCTTTTTACGCCGACGGCCGGGGCCAGGCTGTCGGCATATCTCCGAAGAAGCCGACGGGGGCCGTCGGCATTGTTTTGGCCGTCGGGGTATGGCCCTGTTCCGGTAGTGTGTTGATCTGCTCTATGACACTTGGCTTCTCAAAACTGTTTCATCAAGAACTTGCTCACAGTATAGTTTATGTTATACTGATATTTAAAAGAAGAATTAGGAAATTTGGGAAGCACGCCATTTGCTAAAAGATTAGACTAGATTTTCTGAAGAATTAGAAACCGATTACAGAATGCTCAGCGGAACAGGATGAAGTCCCTGATAGAAGCGGCCACTGTTAACTTGTGCAGCAGCAGCACTCTATAAGGTTTTTTCCCACGGGTGGGAGGAGATAAATTCCTTTGATATTCGATTTGTTTCTGATCTTTCATATAGAGCAACTATAGGAAGAGAAACAAGTCCATATGAACATTGCCCTGTTTTGCTCCCCACTATCAATGCATGATCATTTGGCTCAATCTTGTCCATAGCCCAGCCTCTACGACTTCGCTGTCAAGAGCCCTATTTTATTTGGGGGAATTCAGAGTCCTTTCTGGGTGATTATGTGGGATCTGATTCTAACTACGAGCCTGGCTCGGAAGATTACGACGACTACTGCGATCCTTCCCGCTACCTTAGACGGCGTGTACAAGGACGAGCTTGATGATGAAGCGAGGATGCTTCTCGGGGGCATGCGTATGCTTATGAAGTGAATGAACTCCATTGCGATGTTGTGGTCGAAGTGGCCGGATGTTCCACCTTTCATGTGCTGAAGTATCTGCACTACGCTAGGCAAGGCTTGTACTTTGTCGCTTCTGTCAGTGCCATGGATCCGCTTCTGCGCTGGCTCGTCCTAGAATATCGTAGGCTCCGTTTCGTGCTTTGTCCAGCCATCTAGGAATACTTCTAGTGAAACATTTCGTGTTGGGACTTGGGAGCCCTTTACCTCTGCAGTTTGGTTAAAAGTCGCTGTGAAATACTATGATGTGTGCTGTAGTAAGTACTGATCTACTTATATAGTCGTAAATAAGAAGTCAAATGTGTTTGTTTGATCGGTGCCTGTGTCTGCCTGTGATGGATGCCAATAGTTCGTGCACCCATTTTTGCCCGCGTTGCTACTGCTTCATGAGCTCGTACCTCTGCCCGGCGACTTGGGGTGACGCGCCGGCGTCGTTTGCTGCATTTGTGCTTCCCGGCGGCAGCTGCCTGGCCTCAGTTCTGATTGCCTTCAGTATGGACCCACTCATGCAATAAGGGAGTAGACAATTGTTGGTTGTGCTACCAGCCTTGCTCTAAATATGTTCCACGATCAGGTGACACTCGTTAATGGCTACAGTCGTGAACCAAATAATTTCACATGTCGGGGCGCGGACAATAAATGGTAGTACTAACGAATGACACACATATGCGTTTTGTCATAGTAACATTCACATACATAGGGGGGTTGCGCTGCATGTGACCGGCGCAATAATCAGGCAAACCCAGACTCATTGCATTAGGGGTTTCTCATAGAGGCGGGGAGGTTAGGGTTTCTCGTGGTGCGTGCGCGACGACCAGATCTAGTGTCAGGCACTTCAAATTGATTCAAGGGTTCAACCGCAATGAGTACGACTCCAGGCTTGTGTTTAGGGGCACATGCACAAAGACTTCCCGGTTAACATTTGCAAGATCAGGCCGGCTCTCGTATGGAAGTAGCGACAACACGCGTCGGCGGCTTGTTCTGACGACGCCAATAGTAGTTCGGTGGTCTAGGGACCTCGATTATGTTTTTTTTTTTTTTACTTTCGGTGAACTTTTTTAATACATCTGGCTAGGTCGAAAAAGAAAGAGAAACACCTCTTCGTTGAAAAGTATAGTGTAATTTTTTGGTGGGCCTCCTCTAGTCATTTAATTAACAACTTGATTTTTATGAGTGCAATTAACGACATGATCACGATGGGCTCCCCAAAAAGCACTCTCTATTCGACTGAATTAGTACAACTTTATACCCGCCACAACCGCACCGGCCACGCGATATCTGGGCTCGGACCCTAGATCCGCGCCCTCCCCGCATCAGCGCCATGGGAGTGCCCGCTCGCCGCATCACCCTCGCCACCGTGTTCCCGGGGTCGCCGCCCCGGCCTGCCCACGCCGACTAGCCGCCATCGCCGCCCCAGCCGACCCCACCACAAATAACCTCCATCGGCACCATTTTGGTGGCGGGGGCCCGCCGCCACCGCGGAGACTGGAGCCGGCGATAGCCGCGGCGAGGAGGCACAGGGGAAGGAGAGCTTTTTGGTGGTGGCGCTTTCGCCCCCGGTGCCGCCTGGGTGCAATATGGGGAGAAGAAGGGAGTAGTTGTTTTTATGCATATGAATTTATTGTGTAGCTAGTTGGGGATTGGACAATGGGTCGATGTAGAAGCACTGTGTATGCAAGGACAAAAGTTAAGCATGACTTTTTTTGATACAACACATGTTTATTCAAATTTTACATCTAATCGATACAACTGCAATAAGCGAATACCCAACCTCTACACAACAAAATTTTAGAAAAAGTATTGAAAACACCTTTTTTTTAGTGAAATAGTAAAAAAAAAAAGTTGTCTAGGACTCATGAGGTCCTATCTTACGACTACACACCGCATCCATAAACAAGAGCATGATCTATGCGCCCGGCCCAATAGTGTATATATCAGGTTCTGCTCGCCCATTAGGAAAGTTTATATGATTTTCGGTGCAAACTAGTTGTTGAGATTGAACAATACCTCTCGGTTGAAAAGAGTATTACAATCTAATTTGTTAGTGGTCTCCTCTAGTGATTAAGTGCAATTAACGGTTTGATCTTTATCTATTTTGTAGTGGGCCTCATCTAGTCACTAATTGAATTAACGATTTGACCTTAACGTGTACTAGCTTTCCCTATTCTAACCGCACATGATGGCTACTGGCCAGCACATATACATGATGAAAAATTGGCAAACAAGTCAACAAAATAGAAGATACAATCAAACTAGGATCGAATATCTGTTATAAAAAAATAAGGACTGCGAAGACAAAAAAAATCATGTATGTTTTTTATTGGATGAAATATTTCTTTTCAATATTTTTGTGGATTGTGCTCTTGCTAACCACATGTTTCATGCCCCCGCAAAAGAAAAAAAGAACCCATATATGTCATGCGATCCATTTTCAATATTTCGAAAGGGATGTACGAAGCACGCCCCTCTATATATCATACTCTTCTAACCAGTCAGCAGCAAGCCAGAAGAGAAGGTCCATTGATCCATCGGAGACAGAGATGGAGCTGCTGTCCGATTGCCCGGTGCACACCTCCGTGCCGGACAAGTACGTGTTGCCCCCGGAGAAGCGCCCTTCGCTCCTCGACGACGAACCCAGCTCCGATGCCGCCATACCGGTCATCGACCTCCACGGCACCGACGACCGCCGGCGTCACCTGGTCGCCGCCGAGATCATCAAGGCCAGCAAGGAGTTCGGCATCTTCCAGGCATGCGCGTCGGTTGATTCACACTATTAGGTTAGGTATGGAAGGTGTGTTGCTTTAGCTGAGCTAGCTAGCTGATTTGAATTGGTCGATCTTTCCATATATATAGGTGGTGAACCACGGCGTGGCGGAGGACGTGGTGCAGGGGTTCCGCGAGGCGGCGGCGGGGTTCTTCACGATGCCGGCAGAGGACAAGCTGCCGTACCGCTCCGATGACCTGAGCAAGCACTTCCGCGTGTCGTCCAGCACCCCCTATGACCGGAACGGGGACCGCTATTGGCTCGACTACCTCAAGATCAACTGCCACCCGGTCACCGACGAGCACGTCCGAGAGTGGCCGGAAAAGCCGGGAAGCTTCAGGAGCTCCCTCGCCAAGTACTCCGCGGCGGTGCACGAGTTTGCACAGACGCTGCTTCGGCTCATTGCAGAGGGACTCGGCCTCGACGACGGATTCTTCGCCGGCGACCTCAGCGGCGGCAGCACCCAGATGAACGTCAACTACTACCCGCCGTGCCCGGACCCGAGCCTCACGCTGGGCCTCCTCCCGCACTGCGACCGCCACCTCCTCACCGTGCTCTCCCAGGGCGACGTGGCCGGGCTGCAGGCGAGGCACGGCGGGCGGTGGCCTCGTACGCCCCGTCCCCGGCGCCTTCGTCGTCAACCTGGGCCACCAGATGGAGATCATCACCAACGGGCTCCTGGCCAGCGTGGAACACCGCGCCGTCACGAACACCGACACGGTGAGGCTGTCGGTGGTGACCCTCATCATGCCCAAGATGGAGTGCCGCATCGGGCCGGCGCCGGAGATGGTGAACGAGGCGACGGGACCCGCGAAGTTCGAGGAGTTCGAGTTCAGCGAGTTCATCAAGGCCTACAGCGCCGCCGCCGCCAGCAGGAGGACGTGCTCCACTACTTCAGGATCCACCGCTAGCTAGCTCGGGCTCAGCGGCTCCATTCCATATAAATATAAATAAATAACCGTACGCTCGCGTCATCAATCTCAGCCCCAGTTAATTTCGCCCTCCGCCGTTCCCGTTCGCCGCCGACGAGCTCCTTCTCTTCCAAAATTCCGGCACCAGCCAGCCATGCCGTACGGCACCTCCCCTCGTCTTCCAAAATTCCAATTTGCGAGCTAGCTAGGAGCGCTATGAAGCTGCACATCAACTGCATGCATGCAAATTCATGGCTGCCTCGCGGACGCGCCGCTGAGGAAGCTACCACATCATCCAACGATCCAGGCGACCTCTCCTCTCTCGCGCGCGGGCTCAGCACCTACGTCCTCCATCGTACGTGGACGGTGGACCTAGGCGAGCTCCATCGTCCTCCCTGCCGGCGACCACGCCAACGTCAAAGACACCGCGCGCAATTTCACCCAAGGAACCGCCGCCCGCCGTAACTTACCTTATGTTTGAACAGTACGAAAGTTTTTTTTATTACAGAAGCATATTTTTTGCACTATAAAATATTTCACGTACATCTTTTTGAAATGAACACTTTTTAAATGTTACATACAATTTTTGAGTGATATCAACATATTTTATAACTACGCTAACATTTTTTTACATTCATTAACATTTTCCAAATTCGCGGTTTACATTTTTTTAAGTAATTTAACATTTTCAAATGTATGTATTTAGAATATTTTCGAAATATGAACAAAACAAAAAAAAAGATGAAAGATGAACTAACCTGCAGGAAGCTACTTGGGCTGGCCCAATAGTAGTGATAGGAGGGCTTCCTTGGCCCTGACAAACTCCATGTTATTTTTCTATAAGCGATTTTGAAATCTTTCTAATCAGATATCACGTGAAGGAGGCGCCAGCGTTGCCGTCGCGTCACGGCTAAAGCGCCATGGCCGTGAAGGAGTTGCCCAGAGCGCCTCCTCCACTACCTCGGTGGCTACGGCGGCGGCGCCACACCTCATCACAGAGCATCATCTCGACGTAGGAGAAGCATCCAAGGAGGCACACACGGCGCGAGCGGCGCAGAAGGCGACGTTCACGAAGTCCAACACCATGGGCCCCAACCTCACGGAGGCCTAGACCCGTGACCGGTCGATGACCATCACAGAGATGTCCATGCAGTGACTGCGTTGCCTTGACGGGGAACTTGTCACGATTGGGGACACCTTCGTCGCCGCCGACAAGGGCAAGGGCAGGGCTCTCCGGCTAGAGTCGGCGTCGGTCGAGGCGTCCCTCCGCACGACGTAGGAGGATGCGGAGCGGCTTCTCGACGAACACCAGGTAGCGGCTAGGCAGAGCTATCGGGTCCCCATGCCCTTTGGTGCCGCCGGCCAACCCGACCAGAAGTACGAGGTCACCGTCCGTTAGGCCAACTCCACCGCGCGACCCCAAACGGACGTCCGTTTTGTCCGGATTCTGTCCGTTTGGGTAGGGATTTGGGGTCGTGTTCGGGCCTGTCCTGGGATGCGGTGGCCATGCGCCCAGCGCGCGGCCGCATCCATTTGCCCCATCCTGTCCGCGTATATTTCTTTGCAAGTCCTTAAACTTTTTTTATCATTCATTTTTGATACATGACAATACATCATCACATTTTGACTAGTAAAGCAAAGCCAAAGAAAACGATAACCACAAGAATACATTTGAGAAGATACCCAACTTCCATAACTGCTCCCTTGAGTTAGGTTAGGGCCTTCTCGATGCACTCATTGTTGATCTGTGGAGGAGGCATGGCGTTGCACCCTCCTTTCTTCTTCAAGCCAGAAGTCGACGTTGCTTCCTCACACGTAGTATCGTGCCTTGTTGCTTCTTCAAGACGTAGTATCGTGCCTAGCCTCTAATCTAGCAACAATTGCACTTGTCTCATCTAAAGCCTCTAGGCTAGCTAAAAGTGCACGAACATGCAATACATTTCGCTCTATCAACATATCAATGTACTCTTCTTCCCAATACCAAAACTTGCATCCGTTCTACACAATAAAACTTCAAGTTAGCACCACTAGTCTAATCCAAGAGCACAAACCGCTAAAAGAGCACATACCCCATCGCTTAAGCACTTGATGAACACCCATCCGGATGCTCCGGCGTTGTGAACACGCGGCGCACGACCACCCTTGGGCAGTGGTCGACTTGATGAGGGGCAACGTGCGCCGACGAGCTTTGGGCAAGCACCGAGCCCGCCGCCGCCATTCGCAGATCTGCGGCGGGCACCGACGGTGCAGATCCGAGCGGCTAGAGGACGAACCATCGCCGCATATGGCCTTGCGGTCCTGCCAGGGCCTTCCGGCGAGGTTCCCGGCCAGTCCATGGCGCGGCCCGGCCTCCCACAGCCGGGCGAGCTCAAGACCGACCGGATCCGCCCCAAATCCGGCCGGCGGGTGCGCAAACAAGGTGGCCGTGCTTGGGTAGCTCGGCGGTGACGAGACGAAGGGGCTGGGCAAGCGCGCGTCCGAGTTGCACGGCTGCAATGGCATCGGGCGGCCGGCGACGGCGAGGGGAAGAGAGGGGAAGAGTGGAGTGGATGCGGCCGGAGGGAGGGAGGGGGGCGGATAGAAAAAGGCCTGTCTTGTGCCACCGACGGGCGGGCTAGGGGAGGACACGCGCAGACGACCGGCGCGTCCGCGTGGTGTCCGTTTCACTCCAAAAGCGGCGCAAACTTGGGCCGCGGAGGGGTCGAAAGCGGACACAAAGCGGACAAAAGTCCGTTTGAGGCCGCGCGCTGGGCCGCCTCTTTTGTCCCTTTTACCCTAAACGGACGGGGGCGGACAGGATAGGGTCGCGCGGTGGAGTTGGCCTTACGAATTAGTTTAGGTTTTAGCTGAACAGATGAAATATTGTTCGGTTTGTATATAAAATATATCAAATTTATGTCCGTTTGCATGAATTATGTCTGAATCCATTTGTATTACAAATGAAGGTTTACGGTAAGCGTTGGATGACCGACTCTTTGTATCACTGTTCGCGGACATGTCCACAGACAAATAATCTGACGTTGGAGATGCCCTAAGAAAATGCATCATTCAGATGCAGAGTGCGGGGGTGATCCTCCTTTTTCAACAAAAAAAGCGTAGAAGATAGACAGTTGACAAAAACATTACTTATCAAATTACGACAAATACATACTACTAAAATCTTGACTATAAGTTTATACATACTGCTCAAGTAATTATTACGACAAATACATCACTCGTCACTAAAACCTTGAAGTTTTGATTACTACTACAATGCAAAAAAAGAGAATCAAATGTTCTTCTTTTTTTCTGCGATGACGAAAACAAACGCTTGACCTATATAAAACTGTAGTGAGTAACAATCTTCTGAACTCTTGACCAATGATCGACGCAAGTGGCCAATTAAGCGGTAGCGGGCGGCATCAGTCCGTTGCACATTCAAATTCTTGACCAACGACGTTGCTCGTGTGTGATTCTGATCTAATGCTGCAGGCCCTGAAGCAGGCCTCGGAACCTCTCCACATTGCCGCCGAACTGCCCGTCCTTCAAAATCCTGAAGGCCAGAAGCGCGCGCACGCCGGCGGCGCCTGCGAGGCGAGGGCTCCCCCACGGAGGATGGATGCGCAGGCTCGCGGCGATGCTGTCCAGCCCCACCGACATGCCCTCGCAGTCGGCTGCCATCGTGGCAACGTCATAGACCTGCTGGCCGAGGTAGTACTGCACAGCGCCAAGGAACCCGGCCACGTCGTGCGGCAGCGGGGCGCCGCCCGTGACCATCTTCAGGAGGTACGCCACGTGGTAGGCGCCGGCGTGGGTGATCCACGACAGCGGCCGCCCGTGTCCGGCGCCGATGAGGCCGGAGCCCATGAGCAGCGCGCCGAGCATGTAGGCGTCGACGCCGTGGTTGCGGAGCGTGTCGAGGTCGAGGCCGCGGGCGGCGAGGTAGTCGAGGGCCTTGTCGTCGTGCGGGTCGGCGAGGCGGCAGAAGTCGCGGAGGTTGAACTCCCAGGCGACCTGCTGGCCTAGGTGGTCGCAGACGGCGATGCCGACCTGGAGCGGCTTCAGGCCGTCCACGTTGGCCTTCATGAGCGCGTAGCGGTGCTCCACCGTCAGGCTGCTGAGGTCCTGTCCGGCGGCGTGGACGAGTCTCGGGTAGTGCACGTCGACAGCGACGTAGCGGGCGCCCGCGGCGAAGCTCTGGAGGTAGGCCCACTCTTCGTTGAAGCTCCCCGCCCACACTGGACGCACCTGGACGGCCAGCTGCGGCTGTACCGGCGGCAGGGGAGCAACGTGGTAGGCAAACGGCGGGAGCTGCGCCTGCACGGGAAACATGTGGTTGAACTTGAAGCGCGGCGGCGGCGGTGGAAACATGGCGAACTTGCCGGCGGCCGGGTTCACGCCGACGCGTCCACGCTGCATATCTCGTTCTCGATCGCTTGTTGTTGTTCTTGTTGTAATTTGTGTTGCTATAAGCGGTGCAGGGGAGTACTTATAAAAGGAGGGTGCCGAGCTGCGGTCAGACAAGAAAGGGAGCTGCAGTCGGACTCGGACACAGGATTGGTTTCGAGTTAAAATAGGGTCTCCTATGTTCAGGTGAAATAAATATACGCTCATACTCCTCCGTTCCAAAATAGATGACCGGATTTTGTACTAACTTTAGGTAGCAGAAGGCAACATCCAGGCGTCGTGAACGCGTGTGGCCATTTTTAAAATTCGTGAATATTTTTTCAAATTTGCGATTTTTTAGGTCATCAACGTTTTTTACTATTTGCAATTTTTTATAAAACTGTGAACATTTTTTATTTATTTTTGAATCAGCAATCATTTTTAGAATCGATTTAACATTTTTGGAAATTGGTGGATTTTTGTGAAATTCCTGAATATTTTTGGATTTAATGAATATTTTATAAAATGCATGATCATTTTTGAATCAGCGAATATTATAATCAGTAAACTATTTTGTAATTCATGAACATTTTTGAATTTTTAGGACATTTTTAAATTCATTGTTTTTTATGAATTGACAAACTTTTATTCAATTTCATTCACAGTTTTTAATACACGAATTTTTTTTCAAAATCTTGACCTTTTTAAATTTCTTGAATATATTTTTGTCTAAATCATGAATATTTTTAAAGAAAATCATTAACATTTTTTGAATCCACAAACATTTTATGATTTATTCAACATTTAATTTTTAAATTCTGATTTTTTTAACTTTTGAAACTTTTTTGAAGCTCCAATTTATTTAAAGTAGAGAAAACAAATTGGGAAAGAAAATAAAAATGAAACGAAATAAGAGAAATAAAAAGCAAACTGAAAAAACAGGCCGCCCACAAATGGGCCGGCCCAAACATGCATAAATCTTCTCTCAACACGAAGGGGGCCATATAAGAGGTCCCTATTGCGTGGGCCGGCTTAGGCAGGAGGGGTTCTCTGCAAATTGGAGCAGAGAAGCGGGTTATTGTTGCAAAAATGCCACAACTTACCTCGCGGTTGTTAGATGCGGATCTAATGATCAGAAATAACGGATGATAGACACATCATCATCACCAACTGAGTCACTTATAGAAGTAGAGATAATCGATTAATTGAGGGGTTTGTGTGCAGCCGGTGCGGTGATCGGCAAAGATGCCCGACCCACTTTCAACCTGCCAGAGAAAGATAACTAAAATTCTCATGAGAAATACCAGCGCCTATAGTTAATTAAACACAAGAGATCATGAAGCATGCTCGCAAAAGAGCTAGGTCTCTTGAGCTGATGCCGAGGCCGCCATCCGACGCTGCCCACATATTTTAACAACTATTTGAGCCAATCAGACAAAAAAATTGCCAACGGGGTGAATTTTTATATAAATTGAAAGAGATTCATGCAAACATGGTGGATTTCATATAAACATAATGAAATTCATTAGATTTCGGACATACTTCAACTAAAAGAGGAGCTCGTCCGACTCTAAAGGTATAATACCTCATTAAATGATCGTCGGCGCCCGTTCCCCATGTTCGGCCATGAGCCCTGTGAACTGAAGCTTCGTCTTCTCAAGTTCTCACTGGCGCCTCGAGCTCCGCCAAGAACCATTATCTCCGGAGCTGCGAGAAGTGAAGTTGTCCGCCTCCACGTTGCTGCCAAGCGGCTAATCGACCGACGGTGTTCAGCCCACCAAGCTTGGCTTAAACGGGAGGCGAGGAGCGGTGACCTTCTTGAGACCCAATCGGTGGCGACCTACCATGCACTACTCTTCCTTGTTGTCGGTGGCGACCGCGGACGTGCCGACTTAGTGGTCGTGACGTTGTCCTCCTCCTCGTCAGTTCTGCCTGACGTTGGTGGTACTGCCTGTGGGCTGAGGCTGATCTCGTGGGCAGAACGGTAGCACTCGAGCAGCACTGCCTGCTCCGCCACGTCCGCGTCCGGCGTGTTCTCCTTGCCGGTGTTGAGCTGCTCCTCCGCCTTTTGGTGCTCCTGGAGGAGCTAGAGGTTGTAGGTGGCGTCGGCCCGTGCCTCGCGGAACTGCTCCTCCCGCATCATGTCCATGTAATGGGCACGGTCCTCGCCGACGGTCATGGTGCACTACACGACGAGGAGGGTGGCGCCGACTCATCCTCGGTCGCATCCTCCATTGGGACGTCATCGGCCTCTGTCCTTCCAGCCTGCCAGCTGGTAGAAATGCCGGCCATCTCCTTCTGCTCCGGTGACAATTCGTCCCAGAGAGCTTTGGAGCGCGAGGAGCCCATGACGGGAGTGGTGCAACAGAGAAGAAAGGGCCGGAGGAGGATGAATGCGACTATGGTTGGGGCTGCAGTTTATATAGTGGAGGAGGCGACAACGGTGGGCAGCAGAGGGATAACGTGTGGCGTCGGAGTAGGTTCCTCGGCAATCGCATGTCATAATGTGTGTGAAAGACAGATGGACGGACGGCCGTGGTGTCATTTGAACACAGAGCAGTCGCATGCACCGGGAAGCGACGCAGGCACGCTCTCTCGGCAGGCGCGCCGCTTCAATGCCGGTGCCAATGAGAGGTTGTGTCTGCTCTGGCCGGGCATGTATGCGACACTGATGCTCTGGAGCGGCCCGAACATTTTGGGCGGGAAGCGCGCGCTACCGAGGGAGGGGGTTTGGTCGGGGCAGGGCGGTCACACGCAGGCGTGGCAATGGTCCACACGCCCGCAAAGCCCTCCCCTCTCATGTTTGCCTCCGGTTTACGGGAGAAACTTCGTCCGAACGGCTCGGCGAATAGATACAAGCCCGTGTTGGATGTCACAACACGTCTGGACCGCGCGTTTCAGATGTATGCGGGCAAGGTCAGCATTGGAGATGCCCTAAATACACCACCAACAAACCTAATGTCTTGTGGTCCAAACCCAATGGTTTAGAACTTGCATTTTTTTTGTTTTGTTTTTGAACTTCCTGGTCCAAACTCAATGTTGGTTCCCCTTCTATGAAGGGATTACTTGGGCGCTCTCTGGGTAGGCCTTTCTACAGATGGGTTTTGGGGGATGAGGCTCATATAATTTTTTGACATGATATATGGGTTGGAGATACTACTCCAAAAACCTAATTTTGGGGCATTTTTGCTATCTGCCAACAAGATTGCAGTGTAGCTTAGTTGTGGGATGGGCAAATGCTGAAACTCACATTTAGGAGGTGTGTGTGGATGCTAACCTTTTGGCTCAGTGACACCAACTAGTTTCTGTCAATTGGGGCGGGGTTCATACCCTGATCTGGAAAAACTTTTTGAAAATTATGGCCCCTCGCAGATACTTAGTGTTCATTTGGTTGGCTTTCCATAACAAGATTTTAACCCGAGCGAACTTGAGTAAAGACAAGAAGTAGATGATAAGACTTGCCTTTTCTGCTGTGAATTTGAATCGGTTTCACACCGAGAAACTTGGTCTGCTATTGCTAATATTTTTGGATTATGTTTTCCTTGCAACATGTGTGATTTTGCCACCTTGTGAGGCGTTAACAATAAGAAGTAAGTCACCAGTGTTTCTTGTATCGTGGGAATCTGGAGCTTATGGACTACTCATGAGGACTTGTGTTTTCAGGGCGCGACCTGGAGCAGTACAAAAACCCTTCTGGACAAAGTGAGTGCCATGATCCATCAATCAAAGATTTTGTGCTCGAGCGATCAATCGTCGCTACTCCGAAAGCGCTTGATCATCGAAGAGGAGAACTTATGCGGGTCGCTTGGTGAAGATGAGGAGTGCGAGCAAGGAGGACATGCAGCTGGGCTTCTTCCTTAGTACTCACTCTGGCTTATGCGATCATCTTTTCTTGTATTGCTTCCCCTCTTTGCTTGGTCCTGTTGAACCTACCCGAGGCGACGAGTCTTGTTTGGGGGCTTTTATTTTCGGGAAAGACTTGTATAGGATCTGTCCTTAGGTGAGATCGATGAGATCAAATTTTTTGAAGACACAAAACATGTTAAAAATTTCTAAAAAAATTAGAGACACACATTGATGTGTGATATACAAGCTCAAAAAGTTTCATCTTGAAAGTGCATTATATCGACTAGAGGGGGGTGAATAGGCGATTTTTATGAATTCTTCACTGAGGAATTTGCCGGTGAGGAAATTCCTTAGCGAAGAACTACTTGCAGCGGAATAAGTACTCAAGAGTAAGCATAACAGAATACAAGCATGGTCATCATGATGAAATGAAGACAAGCACAGAGTACAGAAAGCGTAATCACAGGATAACACAAGATGAAGACAAACAGACTGAAGAAATCGAACTGAGGAAATTGAGAAAGTCTTCAGTCAAAGTCTTCATGTTGGGGAACGTAGCAGAAATTCAAAATTTTCCTACGTGTCACCAAGATCTATCTATGGAGAGACTAGCAACGAGGGAAGGAGAGTGCATCTACATACCCTTGTAGATCGCTAAGCGGAAGCGTTCATGAGAACGGGGTTGAAGGAGTCGTACTCGTCGTGATCCAAATCACCGGAGATCCTAGTGCCGAACGGACGGCACCTCCGCGTTCAACACACGTACAGCCCGGTGACGTCTCCCACGCCTTGATCCAGCAAGGAGAGAGGGAGAGGTTGAGGAAGACTCCATCCAGCAGCAGCACAACGGCGTGGTGGTGGTGGAGGAGCGTGGCAACCCTGCAGGGCTTCGCCAAGCACCGCGGGAGAGGAGAAGGGAGAGAGGTAGGGCTGCACCAAGAGGGAGAGAAACTCGTGTATTGGCAGCCCCAAAACCTCAAGTATATATAGGGGGGAAAGGGGGCTGCACCCCCTTTAGGGTTTCCCACCCCAAGGGTGCGGCCAGCCCTACATCCCATCTCGGGGGGCCAAGGGGAGGAGTGCCTCCCAAGTCAAGTGGAGGCCTCCCCTTTAGGGTTTTCCTTCCCATGCGCATGGGCCTTGGGGGCTGGTGCCCTGGCCCATTAAGGCTAGGGCGCCCCTCACAGCCCATGCTACTGTATTGGACGTGGTGGAACACTTTCCGGACCTCCGGACCCCTCCGAATCCTCCGAACCTTCCGAAGCTTCCGGTACAATACTGAAAAAACCCGAACTTTTTCCTAACCCAACAACAACTTTCCATATATAAATCTTTACCTCCGGACCATTCCGAACTCCTCGTGACGTCCGGGATCTCATCCGGACTCAACAACATTCGCAACCACATACAAACTTCCTTTATAACCCTAGCGCCATCGAACCTTATGTGTAGACCCTACGGGTTCGGGAACCATGCGAGACATGACCGAGACATTCTCCGGTCAATAACCAACAGCGGATCTGGATACCCATGTTGGCTCCTACATGTTCCACGATGATCTCATCGGATGAACCACGATGTCAAGGACTCAATCGATCCCGTATACAATTCCCTTTGTCTAGCGGTATTGTACTTGCCCGAGATTCGATCGTCGGTATCCCGATACCTTGTTCAATCTCGTTACGGCAAGTCTCTTTACTCGCTCCGTAACACATCATCCCGTGATCAACCCCTTGGTCACATTGTGCACATTATGATGATGTCCTACCGAGTGGGCCCAGAGATACCTCTCCGCTTACACGGAGTGACAAATCCCAGTCTCGATTCGTACAACCCAATGACACTTTCGGATATACCGTAGTGCACCTTTATAGCCACCCAGTTACGCTTGTGATGTTTGGTACACCCAAAGCATTCCTACGGTATCCGGAGTTGCACAATCTCATGGTCCTAAGGAAATGATACTTGACATTAGAAAAGCTTTAGCATACAAACTACGATCTTTGTGCTAGGCTTAGGATTGTCTTGTCCATCACATCATTCTCCTAATGATGTGATCCCGTTATCAATGACATCCAATGTCCATGGTCGGAAATCATAACCATCTATTGATTAACGAGCTAGTCAACTAGAGGCTTACTAGGGACATGGTGTTGTCTATGTACCCACACATGTATCTGAGTTTCCTATCAATACAATTATAGCATGGATAATAAACGATTATCATGAACAAGGAAATATAATAATAACTAATTTATTATTGCCTCTAGGGCATATTTCCAACAGTCTCCCACTTGCACTAGAGTCAATAATCTAGTTCACATCGCCATGTGATTAACACTCACAGGTCACATCGCCATGTGACCAACATCCAAAGAGTTTACTAGTGTCATTAAACTAGTTCACATCATCATGTGATTAAGACTCAATGAGTTCTGGGGTTTGATCATGTTTTGCTTGTGAGAGAGGTTTTAGTCAACGGGTCTGAACCTTTCAGATCCGTGTGTGCTTTGCAAATTTCTAGGTCACATTGTAAACGCTGCTTCCACGCTCCTCTTGGATCTATTCCAAATGGTTGTTCCACTATACGTATCCGGTTTGCTATTCAGAGTCATTCGGATAGGTGTCAAAGCTTGCATCGACGTAACCCTTTACGCCAACTCTTTATCACCTCCATAATCGAGAAACATGTCCTTATTTACTCCAAGGACAATTTTGATCATTGTCCAATGATCCATTCCTGGATCATTCTTGTACCCTTTGACCGACTCATGGCAAGGCACACTTCCGTGCGGTACACAGATAGCATACTATAGAGCCTATGTCTGAAGCATAGGGACGACCTTCGCCCTTTCTCTCTTTTCTGCCGTGGTCGAGCTTTAACTCTTAACTTCATACCTTACATCTCGGCAAGAACTCCTTCTTTGATCGATCCATCTTGAACACCTTCAAAATCATGTCAAGGTATGTGCTCATTTGAAAGTATTATTAAGCATTTTGATCTATCCTTATAGATCTCGATGCTCAATGTTCAAGTAGCTTAATCCAGGTTTTCTATTGAAAACATCTTTCAAATAACCCTATATGCTTTCCAGAATTTCTACATCATTTCGATCATCAATATGTCAAACAACATATACTCATCAGAAATTCTATAGTGCTCCCACTCACTTCTTTGGAAATACAAGTTTCTCATAAACTTTGTATAAACCCAAAAACTTTGATCATCTCATCAAAGCGCACATTCCAACTCCGAGATGCTTACTCCAGTCCATGGAAGGATCATCGGAGCCAGATACCTTTTAGCATCCTTAGGATCGACAAAACTTTCGATTGTATCACATACAACCTTTCCTTACGAAGACCGGTAAGGAAACTCGCTTTGACATCCATCCGCCAAATTTCATAAATGCAGTTAATGCTAACATGATTCCGACGGACTTAAGCATTGCTACGGATGAGAAAATCTCATCGTAGTCAACTCCTTGAACTTGTGAAAACTCTTCGCCACAAGTCGAGCTTCATAGACGGTGATATTACCGCCCACGTCCGCCTTCTTCTTAAAGATCCATTCATCTCATTGGCTTGCCGATCATCAGGCAAGTCCACCAAAGTCCATGCTTTGTTATGATACATGGATCCTATCTCGGATTTCATGGCTTCTAACCATTTGTCGGAATTTGGGCCCACCATTGCTTCTCCATAGCTCGTAGGTTCATTTTTGTCTAGCAACATGACCTTCAAGACAGGATTGCGTACCACTCTGAAGTAGTACGCATCCTTGTCACCCTGCGAGGTACGTCAATGACTTGATCCAAAACTTCATGATCACTATCATAAGCTTCTACTTCAATTGGTGTAGGTGCCACGGGAACAACTTCCTGTGCCCTGCTACACACTAGTTGAAGTGATGGTTCAATAACCTCATCAAGTCTCCACCATCCTCCCACTCAACTTTTCGAGACGAACTTTTCCTCGAGAAAGGACCCGATTCAAGAAACAATCCCTGTTGCTTCCGGATCTGAATTAGGAGGTATACCCAACTATTTTGGGTGTCCAATGAAGATGCATTTTGTCCGCTTTGGGTTCGAGCTTATCAACCTGAAACTTTTCCACATAAGCGTCGCAGCCCCAAACTTTTAAGAAACGACAACTTAGGTTTCTCCAAACGGTGTCATCTCAACGGAATTACGTGGTGCCCTATTAAAGTGAGTGCGGTTGTCTCTAATTCCTAACCCATGAACGATAGTGGTAATTCGATAAGAGATATCATGGTACGCACCATATCCAATAGAGTGCAACTATGATGTTCGGACACACCATCACACTATGGTGTTCCAGGCGGTATTAATTGTGAAACAATTTGCACAAGGTCTTAATTGTGTGCCAAAACTCGTAACTCAGATATTCATCTCTATGATCATATCATAGACATTTTATCCTCTTGTCACGAAGATCTTCAACTTCACTCTGAACTTACTTGAACCTTTCAATAATTCAGACTTGTGTTTCATCAAGTAAATATACTCAACATCTACTCAAATCATCTCGTGAAGTAAGAACATAACGATATTCATCTGATGCCTCAACACTCATTGGACCGCACACATCAAAATGTGTTACTTCCAACAAGTTGTTATCTTGTTCCATCTTATCAAACCGAGGCTTTTCACCATCTTGCCCATGTAGTATGATTTGCATATCTCAAGTGATTCAAAATCAAGTGAGTCCAAACGATCCATCTGCATGGAGTTTCTTCATGCGATACACCAATAGACATGGTTCGCATGTCTCAAACTTTTCAAAACGAGTGAGTCCAAAGATCCATCAATATGGAGCTTCTTCATGCTTTTATACCAATATGACTCAAATGGCAAGGCCACAAGCAGGTGGTACTATCATTACTATCTTATATCTTTTGGCATGAAAATGTGTATCACTACGATCGAGATTTCAATAAACCATTCATTTTAGGTGCAAGACCATCAAGGTATTATTCAAATAAATAGAGTAACCATTATTCTCCTTAAATGAATAATCAGATTGCGATAGACATAATCCAATCATGTCTATGTTCAACGCAAACACCAAATGATAATTATTCTGGTTTAATACTAATCTTGATGGTAGAGGGAGCGCATGATGTTTGATCACATCAAAATTGGAAACACTTCCAACACATATCGTCACTCTCCTTTAGCTAGTCTCCGCTTATTCCGTAGCCTTTTATTTCGAGTTACTAACACTTAGCAACCGAACCGTATCTAATACCCTGGTGCTACTAGGAGTACTAGTAAAATACACAATAACTTAATGTATATCCAATATACTTCTATCGACCTTGCCAGCCTTCTTATCTACCAAGTATCTAGGGTAATTCTGCTCCAGTGGTTGTTCCCCTTATTGCGTAAGCACTTAGTCTCGGTTTGGGTTCAACCTTGGGTTTCTTCACTAGAGAAGCAACTGTTTTGTCGCTTCATGAAGTATCCCTTGTTGCCCTTGCCCTTCTTGAAACTAGTGGTTTTACCAACCATCAACAATTGATGCTCCTACTTGACTTCTACTTTCACGGTGTCAAACATCGCTAACACTTCAAGGATCATCATATCTATCCCTCGATATGTTATAGTTCATCACGAAGCTATAGTAGCTTGGTGGCAATGTCTTTGGAGAAACATCACTATCTCATCCGGAAGATTAACTCCCACTCGATTCAAGTGATTGTTGTACCCGGACAATCTGATTACAAGCTCAACGATTGAGATCTTCTCCTTAGTTTGTAGGCTAGAAAACTCGCCGGAGGTCTCATACCTCTTGACGTGAGCACGAGCCTGAAATCCCAATTTCAGCCCTCGTAACATCTCACATGTTCCGTGACGCTTCAAAACGCCTTTGGTGCCTTAATTCTAAGCCGCTTAACATTACCGAACTATCACGTAGTCATCAAAACGTGTGTCGATGTTCGCAACATCCACGCACCATGTTCGAGGTCCAGACACCGAGCGGTGCATTAAGGACATAAGCTTTCTATTGACCGCATAATCGCTACTTTCAACTTTCAACTATATTTTCTCTAGGAACATATCTAAACAAGGGAACTAAAGCGCGAGCTTTTACATAATTTGCAAAAGGTCTTTTGACTATGTTCAAGATAATTAAGTTCATCTTATGAACTCCCACTTAGATAGACATCCCTCTGGTCATCTGAGTGATTACATGATCCGAGTCAACTAGGCCGTGTCCGATCATCACGTGAGACGGACTAGTCATCATCGGTGAACATCTTCATGTTGATCGTATCTACTATACGACTCATGCTCGACCTTTCGGTCTCGTGTTCCGAGGCCATGTCTGCATACATGCTAGGCTCGCAAGTTAACCCTAAGTGTTTCGCGTGTGTAAATCTGTCTTACA
This sequence comes from Aegilops longissima, assembly GCA_021605205.1. Classification (NCBI taxonomy): domain Eukaryota; kingdom Viridiplantae; phylum Streptophyta; class Magnoliopsida; order Poales; family Poaceae; genus Aegilops; species Aegilops longissima. The sequence continues at coordinate 47,316 of JAHIAM010002305.1, read as the reverse complement.
CCCGTTGTATGTGAACGTAAGAATCCATCACACCCGATCATCACGTGGTGCTTAGAAGCGACGAACTTTAGCAACGGTGCACAGTTAGGGGAGAACACTTCTTGAAATTTTTGTAAGGGATCATCTTATTTACTACCGTCGTTCTAAGTAAACAAGATGCATAAACATAATAAACATCACATGCAATTATATAGTAGTGACATGATATGGCCAATATCATATAGCTCCATTGATCTCCATCTTCGGGCTCCATGATCATCATCGTCACCGCATGACACCATGATCTCCATCATCATGATCTCCATCATCGTGTCTTCATGAAGTTGTCTCGCCAACTATTACTTCTACTACTATGGCTACCGTTAGCAATAAAGTAAAGTAATTACATGGCGTTGTTTAATGACACGCAGGTCATACAATAAATAAAGACAACTCCTATGGCTCCTGCCGTTGTCATACTCATCGACATGCAAGTCGTGAATCCTATTACAAGAACATGATCAATCTCATACATCACATATCATTCATCACATTCTTCTTGGCCATATCACATCACATAGCATACCCTGCAAAAACAAGTTAGACGCCCTCTAATTGTTGTTTGCATGTTTTACGTGGCTGCTATGGGTTTCTAGCAAGAACGCTTTCTTACCTCGCAAAACCACAACGTGATATGCCAATTGCTATTTACCCTTCATAAGGACCCTTTTCATCGAATCCGTTCCGACTAAAGTGGGAGAGACTGGCACCCGCTAGCCACCTTATGCACCAAGTGCATGTCAGTCGGTGGAACCTGTCTCACGTAAGAGTACGTGTAAGGTCGGTCCGGGCCGCTTCATCCCACAATACCGTCGAAACAAGATTGGACTAGTAACGGTAAGCATATTGAACAACATCAACGCCCACAACTACTTTGTGTTCTACTCGTGCAAAGAATCTACGCAATAGACCTAGCTCATGATGCCACTGTTGGGGAACGTAGCAGAAATTCAAAATTTTCCTACGTGTCACCAAGATCTATCTATGGAGAGACTAGCAACGAGGGAAGGAGAGTGCATCTACATACCCTTGTAGATCGCTAAGCGGAAGCGTTCATGAGAACGGGGTTGAAGGAGTTGTACTGCCGTGATCCAAATCACCGGAGATCCTAGTGCCGAACGGACGGCACCTCCGCTCAACACACGTACAGCCCGGTGACGCCTCCCATGCCTTGATCCAGCAAGGAGAGAGGAGAGGTTGAGGAAGACTCCATCCAGCAGCAGCACAACGGCGTGGTGGTGGTGGAGGAGCGTGGCAACCCTGCAGGGCTTCGCCAAGCACCGCGGGAGAGGAGAAGGGAGAGAGGTAGGGCTGCACCAAGAGGGAGAGAAACTCGTGTGTTGGCAGCCCCAAAACCTCAAGTATATATAGGGGGGAAAGGGGGCTGCGCCCCCTTTAGGGTTTCCCACCCCAAGGGGTGCGGCCAGCCCTAGATCCCATCTAGGGGCGGCCAAGGGGGGAGGAGCCTCCCAAGTCAAGTGGAGGCCTCCCTTTAGGGTTTTCCTTCCCATGCGCATGGGCCTTGGGGGCTGGTGCCCCTGGCCCATTAAGGCTAGGGCGCCCCTCACAGCCCATGCTACTGTATTGGACGTGGTGGAACACTTTCGACCTCCGACCCTCCGAATCCTTCGAACCTTCCGAAGCTTCCTGTACAATACCAAAAACCCAACTTTTTCCTAACCCAACAACAACTTTCCATATATAAATCTTTACCTCCGGACCATTCCGAACTCCTCGTGACGTCCGGGATCTCATCCGGACTCAACAACATTCGTAACCACATACAAACTTCCTTTATAACCCTAGCGCCATCGAACCTTATGTGTAGACCCTACGGGTTCGGGAACCATGCTGAGACATGACCGAGACGTTTCTCCGTCAATAACCAACAGCGGATCTGGATACCCATGTTGGCTCCCACATGTTCCACGATGATCTCATCGGATGAACCATGATGTCAAGGACTCAATCGATCCCGAATACAATTCCCTTTGTCTAGCGGTATTGTACTTGCCCGAGATTCGATCGTCGGTATCCCGATACCTTGTTCAATCTCGCTATCGCAAGTCTCTTTACTCGCTCCGTAACACATCATCCCGTGATCAACCCCTTGGTCACATTGTGCACATTATGATGATGTCCTACCGAGTGGGCCCAGAGATACCTCTCCGCTTACACGGAGTGACAAATCCCAGCCTCGATTCGTACAACCCAATGAGACACTTTCGGATATACCGTAGTGCGCCTTTATAGCCACCCAGCCACGCCAGGACGCTTTGGTACACCCAAGCATTCCTACGGTATCCGGAGTTGCACAATCGCATGGTCCTAAGGAAATGATACTTGACATTAGAAAAGCTTTAGCATACTAACTACGATCTTTGTGCTAGGCTTAGGATTGTCTTGTCCATCACATCATTCTCCTAATGATGTGATCCCGTTATCAATGACATCCAATGTCCATGGTCAGAAATCATAACCATCTATTGATTAACGAGCTAGTCAACTAGAGGCTTACTAGGACATGGTGTTGTCTATGTACCCACACATGTATCTGAGTTTCCTATCAATACAATTATAGTATGGATAATAAACGATTATCATGAACAAGGAAATATAATAATAACTAATTTATTATTGCCTCTAGGGCATATTTCCAACACTTCAAACACAGATATGAAAGAACACTCAACACAAGAATGAGAAAATGAAAGAGTTGATGAAATAGAACCAGAAGCTTGGTGAAGACAATGATTTGGTAGACCAGTTCCAACTGTTGTCTCAGCTTGTACGTCTGGTTGGAGCGGCTGAGTATTTAAACTCGAGGACACACAGTCTCGACACCCAAATCGCTGAGCACGCAGCTCAGACACCAAGTCCTTTCAAATTTTATGGTGTGATTCTTGTAGCTTGAAATCGGCACACATGCAAACACTAAGCATTATATCCGCCTAGATGCACATAAGTACAATAAAGAACCAATCATGGAGCGGTATACCTGTGATCAAGTCAATACCATTTTCATCAAGGCATAGATGGCCATTTGTGGGCATAGGAATTTTGACGCTTTGCAATCTTGCATGCCGAATTTCCTCAAAGACATCCTTGAGGTATTTCTCCCAGATATGAATATGCCATTGCAGTTGATTTAATTTGAAGACCTAAGAAGAATTTCAACTCTCCCATCATAGACATTTGATATTCTTCACTCATCATATAGGCAAATTCATCACTATAACGCTGGTCAAGACACCAAAGATAATATCATCAACGATATTTGGCACACAAAAAGTTCACCATCATAAGATTTGTAAAGAGAGTAGGGTCAAGTGAACCGGTGTGAAGCCATTCTTCATGAGAATTCCTTCAAAGTATCATACCACGCCAGGGCCTACTTGAGGCCATAGAGGGCCTTGTTGAGTCTCAAGACTTTCAGATTCTTTAGATCTTCAAAACCTGTTGAGCAACATATACTTATTCCTCAAGCTTACCATTGAGGAAGCACTTTTCACATCCATTTGATATATAGTGATATCATGATGGTTAGCATAAGCAAGTAATATGTGAATAGCCTCAAGTCTAGCAACAAGTGCAAAAGTTTCATCAAATCAATTCCTTCAACTCGTGTAGCCTTGAGCTAAGTCGGCCTTATTCCTCACCACAAGGCCATTTTCATCTTGTTTGTTGGTGTAGATCCACTTTGTGCCAATGATATTATGCTTATGAGGATCTGGACGCTGACCGTTCCCGACGTTGTTGAGCTCGAATCGATGTAATTCTTCTTGCATGGCCTCAATCCACCTGTTCGTAAATGCTTCATCTACCTTAGTGGCCTCGTGGATAGAGACAAAAGCATAGTGCCCACAAAAGTTAGATAAATGTGAAGCTTTTGAGTGTGTGAGAGGACCCGGTGCTTCAATGTCATCGATGATCTTTTCAACTTGCACTTCTTTTGCAACGCGAGGATGAGCTGGTTGTCGCCGAGGAATTTGATCGGCATTTTCTTCAAAGCACCATTTTCTTCAGATTATCATCAGTGCAGCTCGACGCTCTTCACGCTCGGAATGAATTCTTCAGCAGATTCTTCAAGAGGAATGACATCCTCGCCACCTTGAACTTGATAGAATCCTCAGTGTGGTTCATCTATCATGTATGTAGGCGCCTTTTATAGCCATTAGTTTTATCGAATCAAGACATCTACAGCTTCAACAATCTTGTGAAGAACATTGTTGAAGACTATAGGTGTGCGTAGTCCTTTCCCAGAACCAAGCATAAACCTTCATGTGCTTTATGCAAATTTAGCATTGTGATGAGATCTCTAATCCAACATTTGGCAATCAAGACTTTGAAATAACTCATTGGGTTTCTTGTCGCTGAGGAGTTCATAGGCAGTCTTTTGAAGAATTTGTGAAGATATACTCTGATGATGTGGCACGCAGATCAATTGCATCAATCCAAAATGACTAGGCATTTTGTATTCATCAAGCATAGTGCGAGCCATCTCAACAAGAGTTCTCTTCTGCGCCCACCCATTTTGCTAAGGAGTATAAGGAGCAGATAACTCATGAGTAATACCAAGTTCATCAAGATAGGTATCAAGACCGAATTTTGAACTCAGTTCCATTGTCACTCCCGATGTGTTTGATCTTCACACCAAAGTTAGTTGAAGCCCTCGAGGAAAATCGCTTGAAGACTTCGCACTTGATTTTTGTAAGTAAGAATGTACCCATGTGTAACGAGAGTAATCATCAACAATAACAAAGCCATATAGAGATGCATCATTAATGACACCTGAGTAATGATTGGGACCAAAGAGGTCCATGTGAAGCAATTCAAGGACGAGTAGGTCATGATAGTCTCACCGGATGCTTGGCCTTGGTCATTTTTCCAGCTTCACAGTTCAAGATAAGGATCCTTGAGGAATTTGACATTTCAATGCCAATGACATGCTTCTTCTTCGCTAGCTGGTGCAGATTCCTCATGCTCACGTGACTAAGTCACGATGCCATAACTTTCCAAGCTTTTGCAAGTAAACACACGGCTGGTCGTGGTCCCTAGAGAAGTCAACAATATACAAGTCTCCTCTCCTAAAGCCTTCAAGACTTTGGAATTGTCGCCTTCCATAATCACAACACAACGATATTTGCCAAAGACAACAACCATATCAAGATCACAAAGCATTGAGATCGACATGAGGTTGTATCCTAAGGACTCAACAAGCATGACTTTGTCCATGTGTATGTCCTTAGAGATCGCAACCTTACCAAGACCCAATACCCGACTTTTGCCTTTGTCACAGAAGATGATATATGCTTCAGATGTGACGGTGATAAGGGAGCATCCATCAATAGATTCTTGTCACCAATATGTGATTTGTACATCCACTATCGAGAACCCACTCGGCTTTGGGTTGATCATCCCGCAGATGAATTAGTATAACTTTACGATCTCATATACTTCATCGCTGAAGAATATGATATCGAGTTCATCGATGAATTTCATCACCAAGATTCAGATAAGCAAGATGAGGACGGTGAAATGAAAGTTCATTTCATCATGATTAGCCCGCTGGCCTTTCAGTAATTTTGTCAGCCCCAAAGAAATTCTTCAGACGCTAAAGCACGCTTGGAGACCTGACCTCAAGAGATTAGTTCTTTTCTTCACCACCCAAATATCGACTCAGAGGGGTGAATAGATTTATTTTATGAATTCTTCATCGAGGAATTTGCCGTGAGGAAATTACTTAGTGAAGAACTACGAATAAGTAATCAGAAGTATAACAGAATACACGATAGTCATCATGATGAAATGAAGACAATCACAGAGCCTGTAGCGAATCACAGGATAACACAAGATGAAGACAAACAGATCAAGAGATTGAACTGAGGAAATTGAGAAAGTCTTCAACAAAGTCTTCAACATGATATGAACAAACACTCAACACAGAATGAGGAAATGAAAGGTTGAGGAATTAGAACCAATAGTTGGTGAAGACAATGATTGGTAGACTGGGCCCAACTGCTGTCCTGGGCTTGTACGTCTGGTTGAGCGGCTGAGTATTTAAACTCGAGGACACATACCGGACACCTACCATCGAGAAAGCAGCATCAGACACCAAGTTCACCAGATTCTCCTGAACTAAGGTCACATGCATCTCGTCCAATCACCGTGGTAAGTCTTCAGCGATTTCCAAACCTTCACATACTTGGTCACCTTGATCCACACCTCTTGATGTTTCTAGACCATGACGCCTAACCCGGAAGAAGCACAGCCAAAGGTAACAAGCGCCGGATCCACGAGGATCAATTTCTTCAAGGATGCTCAATCACTTTGGGTTTGTAGGGCTTGGTTTTGGGTTTTTCCTCACTCGATGATTTTCTCAAAGTCCTCAGGATGAAGGTTGCTCTCAAATGACAAGTGTCAAGTTCTTGAGCAGCCAACCAGCTAGGTGTAGGGCGGCTATTTATAGCCTAGGAGCAGCCACATGATAAGACATAAATGCCCTTCAATGATATGACCGTTAGGTGGATAAGATATTTGGGACAGTCATGCCAAGAAGATAAAAGAACGGTCGGAAATTGACCTCAAATTTCGTATCATGTTCTCATCGTAGGCACTGACCATGTAATTTTAACTCCTCAGCTGTATCAAATTCTCAAATACTGTAGCTTCTTGGCTCACATCAAGAAATTGATCGAATCTTATGAGATTTCCAAAGGCTTCACTCAAGGGATTGGTAGGTGTAGGATTTGAGTTGAGCATCACGAAATTTTCCTTAGTATCACCCCTTTAACAAAGATGTGTCTCCTATGACTCAAGAAAGAGAAAATGAAACTACGAAAACGAAAAGTCTTCACGCTTCATGTTCCTCAAATGAATACAAAGTCTTCAAGGTCACACCAATTTCTTCACTTTCAAAGTCTTCGTAAAGTCTCGTAATATCAAAGTCTTCAAATTGAAGAACTTCATTTTAGGGTCGACTTTCTCTCAGAATATCAAACTCCTCAGACTTATAGATTCGTGTACACTCACAAACGCATTAGTTCCTTAACCTATGTCTTCAATACACCAAAATCACTAAGGGCACTAGATGCACTTACAACCACCCACATCCGAAGGTGGCAAAGAGTTCATCACCACGAGCTCCATATGAGAATGGTGGCATAGAAGCCAATCCATTTCGCTTCACACAAGAGGTTAGGTAAGCATATGAATAAGCAGAGAAATTCTTCGAGGACTTATGAACATAATGGTTTGAAGAATAATGCTCATATTCATAGTCCTTAGCTCACCCTCAACAGTAGTTGTTAGCATGATGATAATCATATGAGGATTTTGATCCTTTGAGGAATTTGATCCATGTGGAGGAATTTGGTCCGTAGAGGAGGACTTGGATCCATACTAAGAGTTTGATCTGGGTTCCTTATTTCATGTGGTGTCATGAGGACATTCCACCAAGACTTTCAAGGCACTTTTGGGAACCCAAATTTCTTCATAGGACAACCGCTCCTCGCAGTTAGTGCCAACATATCTAGCAAATACTTCACCATTCGATTTTTGAACAGCTATAGTTGAGTCAAATGACTCATCATAAGAATGAGGAGATTCATGTAAAGCGATAAGGATGGATCAACGGAGGTCCCTTTGCAGCAACCATGATTTGGGTACCGCTTGGGCTTCCAATATGTTCCATCAAGATTGAGTCTCCTCTCAAAGGCACAATTCTTTTTCCTAGGGTTCTCAAGTGAGGATCTGCTTTTTAAGCACATCACAAAGAGTCCGATGCCCTTTGAGGCTTTTTGTATATCACATGTACAATTTCACCATACCAGGATATTTAGCAATGTCCTCGATGAGGAATTAGTGATATAAGAGGCAGGAGAAGAATTTGTAATAATTGAAGCATTTGAACATTCTGTGAAGAATTAGCAGATTCACGCTCAATGCACTTAAGCATGGATGTAGCGACCAATTCTCGCATTTCGGTCAAGCCTTCGTATCTCTGCCATCCTCGATCAGATGTGTCGCACACACAAGCATATGTATATATCAGCACACATGAATAACGAAAACCGATATATACCTCATATGTCTCAAGAACAACAACGGTTTGGAGTCCCATCAACGCCATCGGCAAAAGTTGAGTGTAGACCGTAACTCGCACTGCACTCTTACTCGTCGGAAAGCATTCCAACATGAGACGCTATGAATATGGTAGGTCAAGTACATTGAATGTACCGGCAAGATCACAATAAAAAACAGATGATAAAACTATACTATATGCAATATCTTTGTGGCTCAGATTCGAGTTTTGTTTCATGCAAAAGCGTTGGTTTTATTTTCCCTACATCAAAGGAATAAATGAAGTCAGATTATGGAGTTTTCTATCATGACATGGTTCCGCCAACCATGTCTCATAGCCCAAATCATCATAAGTTGCCCACAATTAAGTTATCAAGACGCAAGTTGAGAGTTCCGAGATAGATCCAAGTCCGTATGCTCAAATTGTCCGTGAATCGACACGGTTAATCGATTAGGTTTTAAACCTCTGCAGAGGTTTGTACACTTTACCCACAAGATTCGATCCTCTTTTTACGCTTCCGCACTTCGTGGTGTTTGAGAACAAGATGACCAAACATGTTCTTCCAAGAGTTCTCCACCAATGTCCGTGCTCATCCAACTCACCAGAGTTCTACATCTCGCTAGCACCATCCCAGCCAGAGTCACCACTAAGGTCAACCAAGCTGAGCCCATAGTGACTTGCGGTTGCACAGTAAGCTCTCGCATGAAGTATTCGCTCTTTGAGTCCTGGGTGAAGCTTTCCGCAAGATGTCATGGCGCCTCCATGCATCCCGCCAACCACTGGTTTCTCCAGGTGCCCACAACCATCCTTCACCCAAGAGTGTGTATTGAATTTTGTCTCGAGTCTTGAAGTCTGAGGCCTGAAGATGCAAGCTCCTGCATTCCATCATGGAGTTGTCGCTATTGACGTGGATCCTCCATTCTCACACCACTCCTCCCGAGCACTCATACCAACCCCGCTCTACTATAGCGTAGCATTAAAATAAATAACGCCCCGGCTTGGTAGGTACTGTGGTGATGGGTTCCTACCTCATGCATACTACTCAACTACAAGGATTCAATGTCACTAATGAGGGATTGCTGCTAAGATGACACTAGATGCAATAAAACACATAGGTATGAAAACATGGTCAAAGTGAACTTGCCCGTAAGTTGATGAAGATGTTATAACGCCTTGAATAAAGACTTGGTAGAACTATTCACAATTCGCTGAAAATCTATATAGTCAAACATAGCATCTATAAGCAAACATCCTAGCAAACAATTTTAACACTCATAATAAAACCAACAAATAAAAATGCAAATCAAGGGACACCAAATAAAAACAAAGGAAAACTACACAACAAAACTACTAAAGAAAACTCTAAGACATAACACAAAAAATAGTTTTGTCCTAAGTAAAATTTAACATCAAAGGAAATACCAACCTAATAAATAATCTGAAAAGAAAATATAAAACAACTAATTTTAACAGAAAGTATTTTTCATAAACCTTTAATAGCAAAAAAAACAAAAAAAGTTTATGAAACACTAACTATGACCTAAACAAGTTTTTACAAAACTAAGAAAACAAATTTTAAATAAAACAAAATTTTCTTTTGTTGACTAACAGAAACAAAACTAAATTTTTCAAGAGTGACAAAAAGAAATAATTTGAAACTAATAAAAACAATAAATAAAAGACTAAAACAAAACTATAACTAAAACAGTACTGTTTTGCTAAAAACCTAATCTAAAAATAAAGTAAAAACAAAGAAGTATATGCTACTGGATAGACAAAACCATAATAAAACAGTAGCAAAAAGAATCAATCAAAAATACTTTGTATAACTCAAAATATGACCAAATTAGTGATTTGAACAAATTCCATCAAATTCAAATCTAAACTATTCAAATTTGAAACCTAAGTACACAAACAGAAACTTAAGCAAATTTGTGACACAATGCAAAAAGAATCAACTCAAACGGAGTTACGGAACTTAAGTTATGAACAAAATAAGTTTGAATATGAATCTGAACAAATTTCGAAATTTTAAACTTTCAAAAAATATGTTTGAGTTGAATTACTGGATTGAGGAGATCGAACGTAAGAAGTGCGTTGGTTTCATCTAATTTGATGAACGAGAAAAAGTTATGGCTATTTGAAAAATCGGACCAAGTTGTTTTACTAAAGAAAAATAGTTATTGCTAAGGTCTAATGTATAAATACGTAGACTAATTGATAATCTAATCTATTGTATTATTTTAAAATAATAAACTACGAAGTATAAGAAGGAAAAAACAAAGAAAGATACTTTTATGCGTAAGAGAAGAGACGATCAAGAGGATAATTTTGTAATTGAGAGGAAAAAAAATATTTTCTTAGTCAAACCAAAATATTGATTTAACCCGAATCAAATGATGAGGCTCTATGGGTCTATATTTATGTTTAAAAGAAGCTAGCAAGCAAAGGCCAGAATGCGACTAAACGTAGATTTAACAAATAAAATAAACGAACTTCATTGCTAAAAGCACCACGGCTATTAAAAGGCACGTACACGGCGATTTTTTTTTTTTCTGAAATTTGTTTAAAAAAACTAAACATTAACGAAAATAAATTAAAATTAAAGACAAAGAAAACAAAAGAAAACAGGCCGGTTTGCTGCTATGTTCGCATGGGCGATAAATAAATATGGGCCGACGTACAATTTTTTTTTAAATAGAAACAGAAATAAAACCGAATAGAGAAAATAAAGTAACATTTTATATAGGCATATTATATATCAAAATTTTCAGAAAAATATTTCCCAGCATGAACATTATTCTAGTATTAAATAAAATACACACAAATTCAAATAAAGCAAAGAGTGCTTCAGCTCTAATAAAATGCAATAAAATCATTTTAAAAATACCAAAAATGAATTCAAATTTATTCCTCTCCAATTTTCTGTTGTAGGAATCATGTTATCCTATTTTTCATGTATTTTATTTTGGAGAAAATAATTTGAATAAAATCCAAATAACTCCAAATTGAAAAATAATTCCAAAAGGACTTCAATTTGATCCTTTGAAACTCCCAACTCATATTTCATATGTTTTGAAGAAGTCATTTTATCCTCGCCATGAAAATCACTGAGTTGCATGAAGTTTATAAATTAGAAAATATTTTCAAATGAAATTCAAATATTTTCAACACCCTTTTCATTTAAATGGAAGAAGTCATGTTATCCTCTCCATGGTTTTGTGATGAAAAGAATTTGAATTCGAGATCATAAAAGAAAAATGAAAGTTTGGGAAAGTCCTTTAATTCTCTCATTTAACCTTCAAAAGTTTCAATTTCACTCAATTTCACTCAATCATTCGCATAACAATCAAACAAACAATCAAAACTATTTATTTAATATAACATTCCAAAATTTAGAATTTTGGGATGTTACAATGGAGGAACAAATTTCCTTGTGGTTGATTTGTTGAGCAAGTAATGAATCGCGCCTTCCAAGATCTTCATAACTCACTCTTAGCTTCAAGATCTTGCTTTTCAAGAAATTCATAAGAAAGCTTGTCATGATCGCATAAGAGAGTGTTATGATGACCTTGAAGGTTGTCAAACCTAGATCAAGTCTTTGAAGATTTTCACCGTGGCTTTAGTGCGATCCATTTCTTCACCCAACATATCATCACTTTTGTCAGCATGTTTTGAACCTTTTCCAAGGCGCTTTGTTTAGTGGCAATGCAAACAAGTTTGGTATAACTAGGTTCAACATCATCATCGATTCATCGCTACTAACTCTCGATGAGGAACATTCGCTTACCTTGACACTTGCTACAGAGGCATGGTGCAAGATGATGGATCTGGTCGAAAGTCATCGCTTTGAGAGATTCTTGAAGTCCTCAAACCAAGGATCATGACGGGTCTGGATGACCTTCATAGACGCGAGATTCGTCCCGTGATAAGCTTCAGATTGCAAAGATGCATAATGAGCTTGAATTCATCTCCGGATAGGCAGGAACAGATGATGTCCTTCGCCATGATGTCAAGTCGAGTGTACTATGTAATGTCATCAAATACCGCTTTCTTGCATAGATCGGTAAGACCAATCTCAGCATTGTCCACACTGCTGTTCATTGCCATGAGGCGCTCTTATCATGGCCTTCCACTTGGGATAATCATGACCTTCAAGATAGGGCATGTCACTTTCATGTCATGGCCCATATAACTAAAACTCCAAAGGTTAAACTAAATCACACGTAACAAGGAGTACCTTGCTCGATACCAATTGAAAGCTATATCGACTAGAGGGGGGTGAATAGGTTATTTATGAATTTCTTCACCGAGGAATTTGCCAGAGGAAATTCCTTAGTGAAGAACTACTGCAGCGGAATAAGTACTAGAGTAAGCATAAGAATACAAGGATGGTCATCATGATGAATTGAAGACAAGCAGAGCAGTAAAGCGTAATCACAGGATAACACAAGATGAAGACAAACAGATCAAGAAATTGAACTGAGGAAATTGAGAAAGTCTTCACCAAAGTCTTCAAACACAGATATGAACAAACACTCAACATAGTAATGAGGAAATGAAAGAGTTGAGGAAATAGAACCAGAAGCTTGGTGAAGACAATGATTTGTTGATCAGTTCCAACTGTGTCCTTGTACGCCGGGTTGAGCGGAGAGTATTTAAACTCGAGGACACACATTCCCGACACCCAGCCGCGAACACGCAGCTCAGATACCAAGTCTCATCAGATTCTCCTTGAACTAAGGTCACATGCACTGGCCCAATCACTGTAGTAAGTCTTCAGCGATTTCCAAACCTTCACAGACTGGTCACCACATCCACAACCTCTTGATGCTCTAGAGCAGACGCCTAACCGTCTGGAAGAATCACAATTTCAAAGGTAATAAGTGCGGATCCACGCAGGATCAATCTCTTCAAGGATGCTCAATCACTTTGGGTTTGTAGGTGTTTGGGCTTCTCATCAATGATTTTCGCCAAAGTCCCTCGGAGGATGGGATGCTCAAATGACAAGTGTCAGCTTTTACCAGCCAACCAGCTAGTGGTGTAGGGGGCTATTTATAGCCTAGGAGCAGCCCACATGATAAGACATAAATGCCCTTCAATGATATGACCGTTAGGTGGATAAGATATTTTGGAACAAATTGCCAAGAAGACAAGAACGGTCGGAAATTTGACTCAAATTCCCTGGCTATCATGTTCTCACTTTGTAGGCAATCCAGACTGCTAATTCCTAATTCTTCGCCAGATAAATTCTCAAGGACTTAAGAACTTGCCTCCACATCAAGAAATTGACTAAACTGTATGAGATTTCCAAAGGCTTCACTCAAGGGATTGGTAGGTGTAGGATTTTGAGTTGAGCATCACATGGAAATTTTTCCTTAGTATTTCCTTGACCCCTAACAAAGACGTTTCCTATGACTCAAGAAAAGAGAAAACGAACCACAAAAACAAAAGTATTCACGCTTCATGTTCCTCAAATGAATACCAAGTCTTCAAGGTCACACCAATTTTCACTTTCAAAGTCTTCGTAAAGTCTTCGTAATACCAAAGTCTTCAACAAGAACTTCATTTTTAGGGTCGATTTCACCAGAATATCAAACCCTCATGGACTTATAGACCTGTACACTCACAAGATTAGACCTTAACCTATAAGTCTTCAATACACCAAAATCACTAAAGCACTAGATGCACTTACAATCTCCCTTTTGGTGATTGATGACAATATAGGTTAAGTTTTCAACGGGATAAACATATGAAGTGTAAATACTGATATTGAGGAATTTGATTGCAAGATATAGAAGAACTCCCCCAAAATGTGCATAGTTAGGAATTTGATTGCAAGATATAGAAGAACTCCTCATTGACTTATAGACCCGCTTGAAGACTAACTCAAATTCTCCCTTTGTCATCGAATGACCAAAAGGATCGAAACCGAGGACTAACGCTCAAGAATATCAAGTAGATGGAGGAGCGCCATCATTGTCGGGTCGGTTGTCGAGTAGGGCCCAAGGTCGCCCAAGTCTTCATTTTCATCATTGTCGCATGATGAAGAATAGGAGCTGGCCACCAAGGAAGGAACCTTGACCTTCTTTGTATTTCTTCTTCGGTGGAGGTGCGATCAATCAAATTTTACTTGCACCCATTTTCTTCAGATCTTCTTCAACAGAGACATGAGATGTAACCTGTACGGTTGAAGGTTTCATGGAGGTAGTATTGGTTTTTCTTCACCGTGTGTGTTGAGGTCATGTTGTGAAGAATTGAACCAAACCGATGACCCATTTATGATTGCGATCAACTTTCTCATGAAGATCGAGGAGTAACTCACGATCACCATCACCTCAGGTGCGGGCTTGAGGATTTTGCTTGGCAAAGTTGTTCGGCAAGAGTCATGTGGTAGAGTCATCATTGGTGGAGTAGGATGCAGCCTTGCAAAATTGAACATCCAATGGACTAATGCCTCATCTATCAAGCAGCTTGCCTTGCCTTTGTCATCACCGAGGAAAATGTCCGCTTGAGGACTTCAATCGGAGGCAAGTATGTAGGTTCGTAGTATCAGCCTTGTAATTGAGTGAAGACCTTGTCCTCGATGAACCTTAACCATTAACTCAACCCACTTCTTCATCATTTGAGTCTTCGCTTTTGATAGGACTCATTGTCTTCATTAATGCTTGATAGATGGGCCCGAGGTATTAATACACAATTCCTTGACGAGGAATCTGGTTTGATGGGCCTGCCCGCTTCAAAGGCTTCACCTGCATGCATGTAATGATGTAAGCTCAGTTCATTGTAGACGCAACGAGCACCTTCAAGGAGGACTGAGTGGGAGGCACGAAGCAATTCGGGCTTGTCTGTAGTGAGTATTTTCCGACATCCACCAAGACCCATGAGTTCACATCTTCGAACTCGTGATGTGCATCACGATAGAATTGAGGAATGAGTTCTTCATTCCAATCACATATGTCAGCAGAAATTTAGCAATCCAAAGATCATGAAGAACACCGAGGACCGCTCAAGTCCCGACAGAGATTCCATGTCCACGTGAGGAATGTGTGCATGATCAAGACTTTGTCTTTGTTGAATAGCACCGAGGAATAGAAATTGGCTTGACTAGCAGTCCGAAACGCCTTATGCAGCGCAGAGTCATATGGGTTGTAGCTGCGAAGAACATAATGCCGAAGAAATCTTCAGCCTTGAACTTTTGCTTGCTTGAGAATGGATCTTTTGGTTTGGGCAGAGGAGGTCAGTGAGTTGCATCACAACCTCGTGAATCGCAACTCAGTTCTTCAGTCGAGGAATTTCTGTTCCTCTTTAGTGGTCATCATGTTGTCATGTGATCAAGAAGAAGAGGTTCTTCAAAGACTAGTGGCTGGAATTTCTTCATGCATATGT
The DNA here is from genome assembly GCA_021605205.1 of Aegilops longissima. Lineage (NCBI taxonomy): Eukaryota > Viridiplantae > Streptophyta > Magnoliopsida > Poales > Poaceae > Aegilops > Aegilops longissima. Next base: position 31,805 of record JAHIAM010002305.1, on the reverse strand, counting down.
GAGGTAGGGTGAGTTTCTTCAGAGCCCATTTGAACGGGTTGGTGGGACTGAGGTATTTGTTGTATTGGAAGAGTGGAGAATTGGGGTGCTGATTTTCCCAAAATTCATCATTCATCACCAAGTGAGCATCTAATATCCACGCTTTCATCTTCACTTTTCAACGCCACCTCTTCACCGTGAACCAGGCAGTGGCAAGGAAACAATGTGGTGAAGGGATCGTGATCCACTTAAATTTTTCATCAATCTGCTCGACAAGCAAAGAATGATTTTCTTCATCAGATCTTAGGGATCACATATTCTTCACCAAAAGGAACAAGGTCCTTTTGCATGGTGGAGATCGTAACAACATCAATAGGGTTTTCAAACGAGGCGGTCAGGCTTCATTTTCTTCGAGCTAAAGAATCAAGCAAACATGCTTTTCTTCATTGCAGCTTCCGCAGTTTGGTCTTCACATCCGGCGTGCATGGAAGGATAGGAGTTGGTGCAGGAGCAGGAGGAGCTGAGGAATCGTTGATTTGCCTCAGCGCAATCGATGCTTGTTCTGATTTTTTCATTTTCTTCGCACACCACTAGTGGATGCCCGCAGCCTTCTGGTCGGAATGGAGTCATCACCGAACTAGCATTCTTCAGCAGCCTAAAAGTCATGCAAGGCTTCGGTGACAGCTCTTCAAGAGGGCTGAGCAGAGGCTTCACCGAGGAACTTCTTATTGCATTGGAGTTGCAACATTGGTGAACTTCTCACCGCTTAACAAACCTGACTTTGGCCTGCCAATTGATGTGTACTACACAACCTTCTTCTTGTAGACGTTGGGCCTGCAAGTGCACAGGTTTGTAGGACAGTAGCAATTTCCCTCAAGGGATGACCTAAGGTTTATCAATCCGTAGGAGGCGAGGGATGAAGATGGTCTCTCTCAAGCAACCCCGCAACCAAATAACAAAGAGTCTCTTGTGTCCCTAACACACCTAATACAATGGTAAATTGTATAGGTGCACTAGTTCGCCAAGAGATGGTGATACAAGTGCAATATGGATGGTAGATAAAGGTATTTGTAATCTGAAATAATAAAACAGCAAGGCAACTAAAGGTAAAAGTGAGCGAACGGTATTGCAAATGATAGGAAACAAGGCCTAGGGTTCATACTTTCACTAGTGTAAGTTCTCTCAACAATAATAACATAGATAGATCATATACAATCCTCAACATGCAACAAAGAGTCACTCCAAAGCCACTAATAGCGGAGAACAAACGAGAGATTATGGTAGGTACTAAACCACCTCAAAGTTATTCTTTCGGATCGATCTATAAAAGAGTCCGTACTAGAATAACACCTTAAGACACAAATCAACCAAAACCCTAATGCCACCTAGATACCCATTGTCACCTCAAGTATCCGTAGCATGATTATACGATATGCATCACACAATCTCAGATTTATCCAACCAACATAAAAGTACTTCAAAGAATGCCCCAAACACCGAGAGTCAAGAACGGTACAACCCCTATGCATAGGTTCCCAATGTTACGAAACCCGCAGTTGATCACCAATACATACATCAAGTGTTCTCTAAAAGACTCAATCCGATGATAACTTAAAAGGGGAAATTCAATTCATCACAAGAGTAGAGGGGGAGAAACATCATAAGATCCAACTACAATAGCAAAGCTCGATACATCAAGATCGCTACAGATTGGAACACAAGAGAGAACAGAGAGAGAGAGAGAGAGAGAGAGAGAGAGAGAGATCAAACACATAGCTATCGGTACATACCCTCACTCGAGGGTGAACTATTCCCTCCTCGCCATGGAGAGCGCTGGATGATGAAGATACACGGAGATGGATCCTCCGGCTGTGGTACCTAAAGGTTCCCGATTGGTTTTTCGTGGCTCGAGGTTATGCGCGAACTCCCGAATATATATATATATATATATATATATATATATATATATATATATATATATATATATATATATATATATATATATATATATATATATATATATTGCAAAGTTGAAGAATTTGAAAAGTGAAGAATTTCAAAACTGAGGAAAACTCAAATTAAAGATTTTCAACTTTGTGGTGGCGTGACCCATCAGATAAGAATGATGATTTCAGACACCGCGCATAATTGTCATAGGGTTCTGAGAATCAAATTCTTCATTAATTTCTTCACACTTAGAGTGTTGTTCTTCATTGATTGAAGAAAAACGTTTCTTCATGTGTTGCACATCTAAGTCATCAATTTTGCATAAGTGTTAGGATGTGTGTCTTTTTCAAAGAACATTCGAATATTCTAAGATATTTAGCTTACACCGCAACTTGCTAAATCTCTTCTCATCCAAGGGCTTAGTGAAGATATCAGCTAGCTGTTCTTCAGTCTTCATGTGGTCGATGGAGATGTCGCCCTTCAACACATGATCACGAAGAAAATGATGACGAATTTGAATGTGCTTTGTCTTCGAGTGCTGAACTGGGTTGTGAGCAATCTTGATGGCACTCTCATTGTCATAGTACAGAGGCACATTCTTCACGTTGATGCCGTAGTCCTTGAGAGTTTGCTTCATCCACAGCAATTGAGCACAGCAAGAACCAGCAGCAATGTACTCAACTTCCGCAGTAGACAGTGATACGCAGTTCTGTTTCTTCGAAGACCAACAGACCAAAGATCGTCCGAGGAAATGACAAGTACCAGATGTTTACTTGTCGTCCACACGATCACCAGCATAGTCAGAGTCAGAATATCCAATGAGATCAAAAGAAGAGCCCTTGGGGTACCATAATCCTAGTGTTGGTGTGTGAGCTAAATATCGAAGAATGTGCTTCACAGCCTTATGGTGTGATTCCTTCGGTGTAGCTTGAAATCGGGCACACATGCAAACACTAAGCATTATATCTGGCCTAGATGCACATAAGTACAATAAAGAACCAATCATGGAGCGGTATACCTTGTGATCGAAGTCAATACCATTTTCATCAAGGCATAGATGGCCATTTGTGGGCATAGGAATTTTGACGCCTTTGCAATCTTGCATGCCGAATTTCCTCAGAACATCCTTGAGGTATTTCTCCGAGATATGAATATGCCATTGCACTTGTTGATTTAATTTGAAGACCTAAGAAGAATTTCAACTCTCCCATCATAGACATTTGATATTCTTCACTCATCATATAGGCAAATTCATCACTATAACGTTGGTCAGTACAGCCAAAGATAATATCATCAACGTATATTTGGCACACAAAAAGTTCACCATCATAAGATTTTGTAAAGAGAGTAGGGTCAAGTGAACCGGGTGTGAAGCCATTCTTCATGAGGAATTCCTTCAAAGTATCATACCACGCCCGAGGGGCCTACTTGAGGCCATAGAGGGCCTTGTTGAGTCTGAAGACTTTGTCAGGATTCTTTAGATCTTCAAAACCTGGGGGTTGAGCAACATATACTTATTCCTCAAGCTTACCATTGAGGAAAGCACTTTTCACATCCATTTGATATATAGTGATATCATGATGGTTAGCATAAGCAAGTAATATGTGAATAGCCTCAAGTCTAGCAACAGGTGCAAAAGTTTCATCGAAATCAATTCCTTCAACCTGTGTGTAGCCTTGAGCTACAAGTCGTGCCTTATTCCTCACCACAAGGCCATTTTCATCTTGTTTGTTGCGGTAGATCCACTTTGTGCCAATGATATTATGCTTGCGAGGATCTGGACGTTTGACCAGTTCCCAGACGTTGTTGAGCTCGAACTGATGTAATTCTTCTTGCATGGCCTGAATCCACTCAGGCTCCAGAAATGCTTCATCTACCTTAGTGGGCTCTGTGATAGAGACAAAAGCATAGTGCCCACAAAAGTTAGATAAATGTGAAGCTTTTGAGTGTGTGAGAGGACCTGGTGCTTCAATGTCATCGATGATCTTTTCAACTTGCACTTCTTTTGCAACGCGAGGATGAGCTGGTTGTCGTCGAGGAATTTGATCGGCATTTTCTTCAGCACCATTTTCTTCAGCATTATCATCAGGTGCATCAGCTCGACGTTCTTCACGTTCTGGAATGAATTCTTCAGCAGATTCTTCAGTAGGAATGACATCCTCAGTCACCTTGAACTTGATAGAATCCTCATGTGCTGGTTCATCTATCACAGAAGGTAGGCGCTCTCTTTGCGAGCCATTAGTTTTGTCGAACCGCACATCTACAGTTTCAACAATCTTGTGAAGAACATTGTTGAAGACTCTATAGGTGTGCGAGTCCTTTCCGTAACCAAGCATAAAACCTTCATGTGCTTTCGATGCAAATTTAGCATTGTGATGAGGATCTCTAATCCAACATTTGGCACCGAAGACTTTGAAATAACTCACATTGGGTTTCTTGTCAGTGAGGAGTTCATAGGCAGTCTTTTTGAAGAATTTGTGAAGATATACTCTGTTGATGATGTGGCACGCAGTATCAATTGCATCAATCCAAAAATGACTAGGCATTTTGTATTCATCAAGCATAGTGCGAGCCATCTCAACAAGAGTTCTGTTCTTGCGCTCCACGACGCCATTTTGCTAAGGAGTATAAGGAGCAGATAACTCATGAGTAATACCAAGTTCATCAAGATAGGTATCAAGACCGGAATTCTTGAACTCAGTTCCATTGTCACTCCTGATGTGTTTGATCTTCACACCAAAGTTAGTTGAAGCCCTCGAGGAAAATCGTTTGAAGACTTCCTGCACTTGATTTTTGTAAGTAAGAATGTGTACCCATGTGTAACGAGAGTAATCATCAACAATAACAAAGCCATATAGAGATGCATCATTAATGACAGCTGAGTAATGATTGGGACCAAAGAGGTCCATGTGAAGCAATTCGAAGGGACGAGTAGTGGTCATGATAGTCTTCGCTGGATGCTTGGCCTTGGTCATTTTTCCAGCTTCACAGGCTCCGCATAAGTGATCCTTGAGGAATTTGACATTCTCAATGCCAATGACATGCTTCTTCTTCGCTAGCGTGTGCAGATTCCTCATGCCTGCGTGACCAAGTCGCCGATGCCATAACCAGCCTTCTGAAGCTTTTGCAAGTAAACACACGGCTGGTCGTGGTCCTGTAGAGAAGTCAACAATATACAAGTCTCCTCTCCTAAAGCCTTCAAGACTTTGGAATTGTCGCCCATAATCGTAACACAACGATATTTGCCAAAGACAACAACCATATCAAGATCACAAAGCATTGAGATCGACATGAGGTTGTATCCTAAGGACTCAACAAGCATGACTTTGTCCATGTGTATGTCCTTAGAGATCGCAACCTTACCAAGACCCAATACCGACTTTTGCCTTTGTCAAGAAAGATGATATGCTTCAGATGTGACGGTGATAAGGGAGCATCCATCAATAGATTCTTGTCACCACCATGTGATTTGTACATCCACTATCGAGAACCCACTCGGTGGCTTTGGGTTGATCATCCCGCAGATGAATTAGTATAACTTACGATCTCATATACTTCATCGCTGAAGAATATGATATCGAGTTCATCGATGAATTTCATCACCAAGATTCAGATAAGCAAGATGAGGACGTGTGAAATGAAAGTTCATTTCATCATGATTAGCCTGCGTCCTTTCAGCAATTTTGTCGTGCCCCAAAGAAATTCTTCAGACGTTAAAGCACGTTTGGAGACCTGACCCTGCAGAAGAGATTAGTTCTTTTTCTTCACCACTGAAAGTGCGTTATATCGACTAGAGGGGGGGTGAATAGACGATTTTTATGAATTCTTCACTGAGGAATTTGCCGGTGAGGAAATTACTTAGTGAAGAACTACGTGCAGCGGAATAAGTACTGAGAAGTAAGCATAACAGAATACACGCATAGTCATCATGATGAAATGAAGACAATCACAGAGTACGTAGCGTAATCACAGGATAACACAAGATGAAGACAAACAGATCAAGAGATTGAACTGAGGAAATTGAGAAAGTCTTCAACAAAGTCTTCAACACAGATATGAACAAACACTCAACACAAAGAATGAGGAAATGAAAGGGTTGAGGAATTAGAACCAGTTAGGTTGGTGAAGACAATGATTTGGTAGACCAGTTCCAACTGCTGTCTCGGCTTGTACGTCTGGTTGGAGCGGCTGAGTATTTAAACTCGAGGACACACAGTCCCGACACCCGATCCATGAAAGCACGCAGCTCAGACACCAAGTCCTCACCGTATTCTCCTTGAACTAAGGTCACACAGACCTCGTCCAATCACTCGTGGTAAGTCTTCAGCGACTTCCAAACCTTCACATACTTGGTAACTCGGTGATCCTCAATTCCTCTTGGATGCTCTAGACCATGACGCCTAACCGTCTGGAAGAAGCACAGTCTTCAAAGGTAACAAGCGTTGGATCCACGCAGGATCAATTTCTTCATGATGCTCAATCACTTTGGGTTTGTAGGGTTTGGTTTTGGGTTTTTCCTCACTTGATGATTTTCTCTCAAAGTCCTCGGAGGATGGGTTGCTCTCAAATGACAAGTGTCAAGTTCTCTCGAGCAGCCAACCAGCTAGTGGTTGTAGGGGCGGCTATTTATAGCCTAGGAGCAGCCCGACATGATAAGACATAAATGCCCTTCAATGATATGACCGTTAGGTGGATAAGATATTTTGGGACAGCGCCAAGAAGACAAAGAACGGTCGGAAATTTGACTCTCAAATTCCTCGGGGCTATCATGTTCCTCATCGTAGGCAATTCAAGATCGGCGAATTCCTAACTCCTCGGTCCGAATAAATTCTCAAATACTGTAAGAGCTTCGTCTCACATCAAGAAATTGATTGAACTGTATGAGATTTCCAAAGGCTTCACTCAAGGGATTGGTAGGTGTAGGATTTTGAGTTGAGCATCACATGGAAATTTTTCCTTAGTATTTCCTCGACCCCTTTAACAAATGACGGTGTCTCCTATGACTCAAGAAAGAGAAAATGAAACTACGAAAACAAAAGTCTTCACGCTTCATGTTCCTCAAATGAATACAAAGTCTTCAAGGTCACACCAATTTCTTCACTTTCAAAGTCTTCAGAAAGTCTTCAGAATATCAAAGTCTTCAGTTGAAGAACTTCATTTTTAGGGGTCGACTTTCTCTGTAAATATCAAACTCCTCATAGACTTATAGATCTGTGTACACTCACAAACGCATTAGTTCCTTAACCTATAAGTCTTCAATACACCAAAATCACTAAGGGGCACTAGATGCACTTACAACCACCCACATCTGAAGGGGTGGCAAAGAGTTCATCAGTCTACGAGCTCCATATGAGAATGGTGGCATAGAAGCCAATCCATTTCGTTTCACACAAGAGGGGTTAGGGTAAGCATATGAATAAGCAGAGAAATTCTTCGAGGACTTATGAACATAATGGTTTGAAGAATAATGCTCATATTCATAGCCCTTAGCTCTACCCTGCGAAACAGAGTTGTTAGCATGATGATAATCATATGAGGATTTTGATCCTTTTGAGGAATTTGATCCATGTGAGGAATTTGGTCCGTATGAGGACTTGGATCCATACGAAGAGTTTGATCTGGGGTTCCTATTCTTCACAGGTGGTGTCATGAGGACATTCACCTGAAGACTTTCAAGGCACTTTTTGGGAACCCAAATTTTCTTCATAGGACAACCGTTCCTGCAGTTAGTGCCAACATATCTAGCAAATACTTCACCATTCAGATTTTTGAACAGTTTATAGTTGGAGTCAAATGACTCATCATAAGAATGAGGAGATTCACATGTAAAGCCAGATAAGTTAGATGGATCAACTGGAGGTCCCTTTGCAGCAACCCATGAGGTTTTGGGGTACTGCTCGGGCTTCCAATATGTTCCATCAGCATTGAGTCTCCTCTCAAAGGCAATACCCTTTTTCCTAGGGTTCCTCTTGAGGATCTGCTTTTTAAGCACATCACAAAGAGTCGGATGCCCTTTGAGGCTTTTGTACATGCCTGTCATGTACAATTCCTTCACCATGCATCGTCAGTGATACTAGCAATGTCCTCAGATGAGGAATTAGTGATAGCAGAGGCAGGAGAAGAATTTGTAACAATTGAAGCATTTGAACATTCAGGTGAAGAATTAGCAGATTCACGTTCAATGCACTTTAAGCATGGATGTAGCGACCCGACCTCAGACGGTCAAGCCTCTGTGTATCTGTGCCATCCTCGATCAAGATATCGGCACACACAAGACATCAATGTATATATCAAAGTGCAATCACATGTATGAATAACGTAAACTGATATATACCTCATATGTCTCGTGAAACAACAACGGGTTTGGAGTCCCATCAACGCCATCGGCAGGTTGAGTGTAGACCGTAACCTGCACTGCATCTTACTCGTCGGAAGAAAAGTATACGCAACATGAGACGTTGCAGCCGTGTAGGTCAAGACATTGAATGTACCGCAAGATCACAATAAAAAAAGATGATAAAACTATACTATATGCAATATGGCTTTGTGGCTCAGATCTGAGTTTTGTTTGCGTAAAAGCTGGTTTTATTTTCCCTACATCAAAGGAATAAATGAAGTCTGTACTATGGAGTTTTCTATCATGACATGGTTCCGCCAACCGATGTCTCATAGCCCAAATCATCATAAGTTGCCCACAATTAAGTTATCAATCCGGTGTTGAGAGTTCCGAGATAGATCCAAGTCCAGATGCTCAAATTGTCCGTAATCGGGACACGGCTAATCGATTAGGTTTTAAACCCTCTGCAGAGGTTTGTACACTTTACCCACAAGATTCGATCCTCTTTTACGCTCTCGCACTTCGTGGTGTTTGAGAACAAGATGACCAAACATGGTCTTCGAAGAGTTCCTCCACCAATGTCCGTGCTCATCCAATCCTACCGTAGTTCTACATCTGCTAGCACCATCCCAGCCAGAGTCACCACTAAGGTCAACCAAGCCGAGCCCATAGTGACTTGCGGTTGCACAGTAAGCTTCCGGGCATGAAGTATTCTTCCGTCTCTTTGAGTCTGGGTGAAGCTTTCCGCAAGATGTCATGGCGCTTCTCCATGCATCCCGCCAACCACCGGTTTCTCCAGGTGCCCACAACCATCCTTCACCCAAGAGTGTGTATTGAATTCTTGTCTCGAGTCTTGAAGTCTTGAGGCCTTGAAGATGCAGTCCTTGCAGATTCCATCATGGAGTTGTCGTCATTGACGTGGATCCTCCATTCTCACACCACTCCCGAGCACTCATACCAACCCCGTCTACTATAGCGTAGCATTAAAATAAATAACGTCCCGGGCTTGGTAACATGGTGATGGGTTCCTACCTCATGCATACTACTCAACTACAAGGATTCAATGTCACTACTGGAGGGATTGTTGCGAAGATGACACTAGATGCAATAAAACACATAGGTATGAAAAACATGGTCAAAGTGAACTTGCCTGGTAAGTTGATGAAGATGTTATAACGCTCTCGGAATAAAGACTTGGTAGAACTATTCGTCACTCCGTTGAAAATCTATATAGTCAAACATAGCATTCATATAAGCAAACATCCTAGCAAACAATTTTAACACTCATAATAAAACCAACAAATAAAAATGCAAATCAAGGGACACCAAATAAAAACAAAGGAAAACTACACAACAAAACTACTAAAGAAAACTCTAAGACATAACACAAAAATAGTTTTGTCCTAAGTAAAATTTAACATCAAAGGAAATACCAACCTAATAAATAATCTGAAAAGAAAATATAAAACAACTAATTTTAACAGAAAGTATTTTTCATAAACCTTTAATAGCAAAAAGAAACAAATAAAAAGCTTTTATGAAACACTAACTATGACCTAAACAAGTTTTCATACAAAACTAAGAAAACAAATTTTAAAATAAAAACAAAATTTTCTTTTGTTGACTAACAGAAACAAAACTAAATTTTTCAAGAGTGACAAAAAGAAATAATTTGAAACTAATAAAACAATAAATAAAAGACTAAAACAAAACTATAACTAAAACAGTACTGTTTTGCTAAAAACCTAATCTAAAAATAAAGTAAAAATAAAGAAGTATATGCTACTGGATAGACAAAACCATAATAAAACAGTAGCAAAAAGAATCAATCAAAAATACTTTGTATAACTCAAAATATGACCAAATTAGTGATTTGAACAAATTCCATCAAATTCAAATCTAAACTATTCAAATTTGAAACCTAAGTACACAAACAGAAACTTAAGCAAATTTGTGACACAATGCAAAAAGAATCAACTCAAACGGAGTTACGGAACTTAAGTTATGAACAAAATAAGTTTGAATATGAATCTGAACAAATTTCGAAATTTTAAACTTTCAAAAAAATATGTTTGAGTTGAATTACTGGATTGAGGAGATCGTAACGAAGAAGTGGGCGTTGGTTTCATCTAATTTGGATGAACGAGTAAAAAGTTATGGCTATTTGAAAAATCAGGACCAAGTTGTTTTACGAAAGAAAAATAGTTACGGCTAAGGTCTAATGTATAAATACGTAGACTAATTGATAATCTAATCTATTGTATTAGTTTAAAAATAATAAACTACGGAAGTATAAGAAGGAAAAAAACAAAGATACCTTTATAGGGCAGAGAAGAGACGACTTTGAAGAGAAGAGACAATTTCGGAAGTCGGCGGAGAGGAAAAAATATTTTTCTTAGTCAAACCAAAATATTGATTTAACCCGAATCAAATGATTTTTGGAGGCTCTATGGGTCTATATTTATAGGTGGAAAAGAGGCTTGGGGTTAAAGGCTAGATGTGGGACTAAACGTGATTTAACAAATAAAATAAACGGGAACTTCATGGGCTAAAAGCACCACGGGCTATTGCGCGCGCACGTACACGGCGATGCATTTTTTTTTTCTGAAATTTGTTTAAAAAAAAACTAAACATTAACGAAAATAAATTAAAATTAAAGACAAAAGAAAACAAAAGAAAAACAGGCCGGCCTGCTGCTATGCTCCGCATGTGGGCGATAAATAAATATGGGCCGCACGTACAATTTTTTTTAAATAGAAACAGAAATAAAACCGAATAGAGAAAATAAAGTAACATTTTATATAGGCATATTATATATCAAAATTTTCAGAAAAATATTTCCTACAGCATGAACATTATTCTAGTATTAAATAAAATACACACAAATTCAAATAAAGCAAAGAGTGCTTCAGCTCTAATAAAATGCAATAAAAATCATTTTAAAAATACCAAAAATGAATTCAAATTTATTCCTCTCCAATTTTCTGTTGTAGGAATCATGTTATCCTATTTTCATGTATTTTATTTTTGAGAAAATAATTTGAATAAAATCCAAATAACTCCAAATTGAAAAATAATTCCAAAAGGACTTCGAATTTGATCCTTTGAAACTCCCAACTCATATTTCATATGTTTTGAAGAAGTCATTTTATCCTCGCTCATGAAAATCACTGAGTTGCATGAAGTTTATAAATTAGAAAATATTTTCAAATGAAATTCAAATATTTTCAACACCCCTTTTTCATTTAAATGGAAGAAGTCATGTTATCCTCTCTCCATGGTTTTGTGATGAAAAGAATTTGAATTCCTGGAGATCATAAAAGAAAAATGAAAGTTTGGGAAAGTCCTTTAATTCCCTCTCATTTAACCTTCAAAAAGTTTCGAATTTCACTCAATTTCACTCAATCATTCAGACAACAATCAAACAAACAATCAAAACTATTTATTTAATATAACATTCCAAAATTTAGAATTTTGGGATGTTACAATGGAGGAACAAATTCTTCCTAAGCCGTGCTGATTTGTTGAGCAAGTAATGAATCGCGCTCCTTCCGAAGATCTTCATAACTCACTCTTAGCTTCTCAAGATCTTGCTTTCTTTGAAGAAATTCATAAGAAAGCTTGTCATGATCAGACAAGAGAGTGTTATGATGACCTTGAAGGCTGTCAAACCTAGATCAAGTCTTTGAAGATTTTCATCGGGGCTTTAGTGCGATCCATTTCTTCACCCAACATATCATCACTTTTGTCTAGCATGTTTTGAACCTTTTCCAAGGCCGTTTGTTGTTTAGTGGCAATGCAAACAAGTTTGGTATAACTAGGTTCAACATCATCATCAGATTCATCGTCACTAAACTTGGATGAGGAACATTCGTTTACCTTGACACCGTTTGCCATGAGGCATGGTGCAGAAGATGATGGATCTGGTTCGAAAGTCATCGTTTTGAGAGATTCCTTGAAGTCCTCAAACCAAGGATCATGACGGGTTCGATGACCTTCATAGACGTCAGATATTCGGTCCCAGATAAGCTTCGCGTTGCAAAGATGCATAATGAGCTTGAATTCATCTCTGGATAGGCAGGAACAGATGATGTCCTTCGCCATGATGTCGAGTGTACTTGCGAATGTCATCAGCGCCTGCCTTCTTGCATAGATCGGTAAGACCAATCTCAGTTACGGTCCACAGCTCGTTGTTCATTGCCATGAGGCGCTTCCTCATCATGGCCTTCCACTTGGGATAATCATGACCTTCGAAGATAGGGCATGTCACTTTCTTCATACCTGCGGTCGACATAACTAAAACTCTAGGCGGTTAAACTGAAATCACACGTAACAAGGAGTACCTTGCTCGATACCAATTGAAAGTGCGTTATATCGACTAGAGGGGGGGTGAATAGGCGATTTTTATGAATTCTTCACTGAGGAATTTGCCGGTGAGGAAATTCCTTAGTGAAGAACTACTTGCAGCGGAATAAGTACTCTAGAGTAAGCATAACAGAATACAAGGATGGTCATCATGATGAATTGAAGACAAGCACAGAGTACAGAAAGCGTAATCATAGGATAACACAAGATGAAGACAAACAGACTGAAGAAATTGAACTGAGGAAATTGAGAAAGTCTTCAGTCAAAGTCTTCAAACACAGATATGAACAAACACTCAACATAGTAATGAGGAAATGAAAGAGTTGAGGAAATAGAACCAGTAAGCTTGGTGAAGACAATGATTTGGTAGACCAGTTCCAACTGTTGTCTCAGTTGTACATCGGGTTGGAGCGGCAGAGTATTTAAACTCGAGGACACACAGTCCCGGACACCCAGTCGCTAACACGCAGCTCAGGATACCAAGTCCTCACCGTATTCTCCTTGAACTAAGGTCACACAGACCTCGTCCAATCACTCGTGGTAAGTCTTCAGGCGACTTCCAAACCTTCACAGACTCGGTCACTCGGCGATCCACAATTCCTCTTGGATGCTCTAGAGCAGGACGCCTAACCGTCTGGAAGAATCACAGTCTTCAAAGGTAATAAGCATCGGATCCACGCAGGATCAATCTCTTCAGTGATGCTCAATCACTTTGGGTTTGTAGGTGTTTGGGTTTGGGTTTTCCTCATCAATGATTTTCGCTCAAAGTCCTCGGAGGATGGGATGCTCTCAAATGACAAGTGTCAGTTTCTCTCGGACCAGCCAACCAGCTAGTGGTTGTAGGGGGCGGCTATTTATAGCCTAGGGAGCAGCCCGACATGATAAGACATAAATGCCCTTCAATGATATGACCGTTAGGTGGATAAGATATTTTGGAACAGTCAAGGCGCAAGAAGACAAGAACGGTCGGAAATTTGACTCTCAAATTCCTCGGGGCTATCATGTTCCTCACTTTGTAGGCAATCCAGACCGGCGAATTCCTAATTCCTCGGTCAGAAAAAATTCCTCAATGACTGAAGAACTTCGTCTCACATCAAGAAATTGACTAAACTGTATGAGATTTCCAAAGGCTTCACTCAAGGGATTGGTAGGTGTAGGATTTTGAGTTGAGCATCACATGGAAATTTTTCCTTAGTATTTCCTTGACCCCTTTAACAATGCGGTGTTTCCTATGACTCAAGAAAGAGAAAACGAAACTACGAAAACAAAAGTCTTCACGCTTCATGTTCCTCAAATGAATACCAAGTCTTCAAGGTCACACCAATTTCTTCACTTTCAAAGTCTTCAAAAAGTCTTCAGAATACCAAAGTCTTCAGTCGAAGAACTTCATTTTTAGGGGTCGACTTTCACTGTAAATATCAAACTCCTCATGGACTTATAGACCTGTGTACACTCACAAACGCATTAGACCCTTAACCTATAAGTCTTCAATACACCAAAATCACTAAGGGGCACTAGATGCACTTACAATCTCCCCCTTTTTGGTGATTGATGACAATATAGGTTAAGTTTTCAACGGGGATAAACATATGAAGTGTAAATACTGATATTGAGGAATTTGATTGCAAGATATAGAAGAACTCCCCCTAAAATGTGCATAGTTAGGAATTTGATTGCAAGATATAGAAGAACTCCTCATAGACTTATAGACCCGCTTGAATACTAACTCAAATTTCTCCCCCTTTGTCATCGAATGACCAAAAGGATCGAAACTGAGGACTAACGCCCTTGAAAAATATCAAGTAGATGGAGGAGCGCCAGCGTTGTCGGGGTCGGTTGTCGTAGTAGGGCCTGCCGCAGTGTCGTCCAAGTCTTCATTTTCATCATTGTCGCGCGATGAAGAATAGGAGCTGGCCACCAAGGAAGGAACCTTGACCTTCTTGTATTTCTTCGGTGGAGGTGCAGACCAGTCAAATTCTTCCTTCAGACCCATTTTCTTCAGATCTTCTTCGCAGTAGACATGAGATGAACAACCCGTGTGCGGTTGAAGGTTTCATGGAGGTAGTATTGGTTTTTCTTCACTGCATTGTGTGTTGAGGTCATGTTGTGAAGAATTGAACCAAACTGACGCTTGACCCATTTATGATTGCGATCAACTTTCTCATGAAGACTGAGGAGTAACTCACGATCAGTCATCACCCTGAGTGCTGTGGCTTGAGGATTTTGCTTGGCAAAGTTGTTGGCGGCAGAGTCATGTGTGGTAGAGTCATCATTGGTGGAGTAGGATGCAGCCTTGCAAAATTGAACATCCAATGGACGAATGCCTTCATCTATCACAGCAGTTGCCTTGCCTTTGTCATCACCGAGGAAAATGTCCGCTTGAGGACTTCAATCGGAGGCAAGTAGCTGCAGTGGTTCGAGTATCAGCCTTGTAATTGAGTGAAGACCTTGTCCCGATGAACCTCATAATCCATGGTGCATAAGGCTTCAACTCAAATGGCGACATAGCAATATTCGCCAGTCCTCCTCATGAAGAAATCATGGAAGTTGACGGAACGCCATGAATGATATTGAAAAGCATATTCTTCATGATGCCAACGACTTCTTCATCATTTGAGTCTTCGCCTTGATAGGACTCATTGTCTTCGCTGAATGCGATAGACAGTCCGAGGCACATACAATAATTCCTTGACGAGGAATCTGGTTTGATGGGCCTGCCCTCGCTTCAAAGGCTTCATCGGCACTTGCATGTAATGATTTGTAAGCTCAGTTCATTGTAGACGCAACGAGCACCTTCAAGGGAGGATCGAGTGGGAGGGCACGAAGCAATTCAGCTTTGGTGCCTTGTAGTGAGTATTTTCGACATCCAGTCCAGCACCCATGAGTTCACATCTTCGAATTTCCTGTGATGTGCATCGTCAGATAGAATTGAAGAATGAGTTCTTCATTCCAATCACATATGTCAGTGAGAAATTTAGCAATCCAAAGATCATGAAGAACACCGAGGACTGGCTCGAAGCCCGCAGAGATTCCATGTCCACGTGAGGAATGTGTGCATGATCGAAGACTTTGTCTTTGTTGAATAGCACTGAGGAATAGAAATTGGCTTGACTAGCAGTCCAGAAACGCCTCTTCCTTATGCGAGCAGAGTCATATGGGTTGTAGTCAGTGAAGAACACATGCTCGCCGAAGAAATCTTCAGCCTTGAACTTTTGCTTGCTTGAGAATGGATCTTTTGGTTTGGGCAGAGGAGTGTCAGTGAGTTGCATCACAACCTCAGGAATCGCAATCTCAGGTTCTTCAGGCTGAGGAATTTCTGGTTCCTCTTTAGTGGCAGTCTGCGTTGTCATGTGATCAGCAGCAGCAGGTTCTTCAGCACTAGTGGCTGGAATTTCTTCATGCATATGTGAGGTAGGGTGAGTTTCTTCAGAGCCCATTTGAACGGTTGGTGCAGGGGACTGAGGTATTTGTTGTATTGGGGTGAAGAGTGGAGAATTGGGGTGCTGATTTTCCCAAAATTCATCATTCATCATTGGCGTAGTGCATCTAATATCCACGTCTTCATCTTCAATTTCTTCAACGCCAGCCTCTTCAGCTGTGAACTGAGGCAGTGGCATGGAAACAACTGGTGGTGAAGGGATCGCATCCACTTCAATTTCTTCATCAATCTGCTCTGACGAAGCAGCAGAATGATTTTCTTCATCAGATCTGCTAGGGATCACATATTCTTCACCAAAAGGAACAAGGTCCTTTGATGGCATGGTGGAGATCAGAACAACATCAATAGGGTTTTCAAACGAGCTGGTCATAGGCTTCATTTTCTTCGGAGCTAAAGAATCTGAAGCAGCTGATGCTTTCCTTTTCTTCATTGCAGCTCGCTCTGCAGCCTTGGTCTTCTTCACATCTGATGCAGATGGAAGGATAGGAGTTGGTGCAGGAGCAGGAGGAGCTGAGGAATCTGGTTGATTTGCCTCAGGCGCAACTGATGCAGTTGCCCTGACTTTTTCATTTTCTTCAGGCACACCACTAGTGGATGCCCTGGCAGTTTCTTCAGTGGCTGGAATGGAGTCATCAGCCCTGGAACTAGCATTCTCTTCAGCAGTCTAAAAGTCATCAGCAGTGCTGGCATGTTCTTCAGTAGGCTGAGCAGAGGCTTCAGCCTGAGGAACTTCTTATTGCATTGGAGCTGCAACATTGGTGAACTTCTCAGCCAGTTTAACAAACCTGACTTTGGCTCCTTGCCAATTGATGTGTACTACACAACCTTCTTCTTGTAGACGTTGTTGGGCCTGCAAGTGCACAGGTTTGTAGGACAGTAGCAAATTTCCCTCAAGTGGATGACCTAAGGTTTATCAATCCGTAGGAGGCGTAGGATGAAGATGGTCTCTCTCAAGCAACCCTGCAACCAAATAACAAAGAGTCTCTTGTGTCCCCAACACACCCAATACAATGGTAAATTGTATAGGTGCACTAGTTCGGCGAAGAGATGGTGATACAAGTGCAATATGGATGGTAGATAAAGGTATTTGTAATCTGAAATAATAAAAACAGCAAGGCAACTAAAGGTAAAAGTGAGCGTAAACGGTATTGCAATGATAGGAAACAAGGCCTAGGGTTCATACTTTCACTAGTGTAAGTTCTCTCAACAATAATAACATAGATAGATCATATAACAATCCCTCAACATGCAACAAAGAGTCACTCCAAAGCCACTAATAGCGGAGAACAAACGTAGAGATTATGGTAGGGTACGAAACCACCTCAAAGTTATTCTTTCGGATCGATCTATAAAAGAGTTCGTACTAGAATAACACCTTAAGACACAAATCAACCAAAACCCTAATGCCACCTAGATACTCCATTGTCACCTCAAGTATCCGTGGGCATGATTATACGATATGCATCACACAATCTCAGATTTATCCAACCAACATAAAAGTACTTCAAAGAATGCCCCAAAGTTTCTACCGGAGAGTCAAGAACGTGTGCCAACCCCTATGCATAGGTTCCCAATGTTACGAAACCCGCAAGTTGATCACCAAGACATACATCAAGTGTTCTCATAAAAGACTCAATCCGATATGATAACTTAAAAGGGGAAATTCAATTCATCACAAGAGAGTAGAGGGGGAGAAACATCATAAGATCCAACTACAATAGCAAAGCTCGGGATACATCAAGATCGTGCCATAGATTGGAACACAAGAGAGAACACGAGAGAGAGAGAGAGAGAGAGAGAGAGAGAGAGAGAGATCAAACACATAGCTACTGGTACATACCCTCAGCCCCGAGGGTGAACTACTCCCTCCTCGTCATGGAGAGCGCCGGATGATGAAGATGGCCACGGAGATGGATCCCCCCCGACGTGGTACCGAAAGGGTTCCCGATTGGTTTTTGTGGCTCGAGGCTTGCGGCGCGTAACTCCCGATCTATCTTCTGTTCTGGAAGTTTTAGGGTACGACGGTATATATGAGTGAAAGGAGTACGTCGGTGGAGCTACAGGGGCCCCACGAGGCAGGGGGCGCGCCCCCCACCCTCGTGAGCACCTCCCGTATCTTCTGACGTGGAGTCCAAGTCCATCAGGTGGGTTCCTTCCAAAAATAACTTCTCCAGTTGATTTCGTTCTGTTTTGACTCCGTCTGATATTCCTTTTCCTCGAAACACTGAAATAGGCATAAAATGGCAAATCTGGGCTGGGCCTCTGGTTAATAGGTTAGTCCCAAAAATAATACAAAAGTGGAAAATAAAGCCCAATATTGCCTAAAACAGTAGATAAAGTAGCATGGAGTAATAAAAAATTATAGATACGTTGGAGACGTATTAGGCATCCCCAAGCTTAATTCTTGCTCGTCCTCGAGTAGGTAAATGATAAAAAGAGAATTTTTGATGCGGAGTGATACTTGGCATAATTTCAATGTAATTCTTCTTACTTGTGATATGAATATTCAGATCCGAAAGATTCAAGACAAAAGTCCATATTGACACAAAAATAATAATACTTCAAGCATACTAATCAAAGTAATCATGTCTTCTCAAAATAGCATGGCAAAAGAAAGTTCATCCCCACAAAATCATATAGTTAGGCTATGCTTCATTTTTGTCACACAAAGATGTTCCCAACTTCTATACTCCCGATGACAAGCCAAGCAATTGTTTCATACTTAAATAATCTCAAACTTTTTCAACCTTCACGCAATACATGAGCGTGAGCCATGGATATAGCACTATGGGTGGAATAGAATATGATGATGGGGATTGTGTGCAGAAGACAAAAAACGATAAAATCTCACATTGACGAGGATAATCAATGGGCTATGGAGATGCCCATCAATTGATGTCAACATGAGAAGTAGGGATTGCCATGCAACGGATGCGCTAGAGCTATGAATGCTCAACAAAAGAAAACTAGTGGGTGTGCATCCAACTTGCTTGCTCATGAAGACCTAGGGCATTTGAGGAAGCCCATCGTAGGAATATACAAGCCAAGTTCTATAATGAAATATTCCCACTAGTATAAAAAGACAACTTATGAGATTCACTACATGAAGAACAAGGTGCTACTTTGAAGCACAAGTGTGGAAAGAGGATAGTAACATTGCCCTTTTTATTTAATTTTTTTTGTGCCTTTCTTTTTTTATTTTTGGCCTTTCTCTTTTTTTTGGGCCTTTCTTTTTTTGGCCTTTCTTTTTTTGGGCAATGCTCTAGTAATGATGATCATCACACTTCTATTGATTACAACATAAGGTTTACAACTCGAAATTAGAACAAGATATGACTCTATATGAATGCCTCCGGCGGTGTATCGGGATGGTGCAATGAATCAAGAGTGACATGTATGAAAAATAATGCATGGTGGCTTTGCCACAAATATGATGTCAACTACATGATCATGCAATGGCAATATGACAATAATGTATGTGTCATGATGAACAGTATGGTGGAAAGTTGCATGGAAATATATCTCGGAATGGCTATGGAAATGCCATAATAGGTAGGTATGGTGGCTGTTTTGAGGAAGATATAAGGAGGTTTATGTGTGATAGAGCGTATCATATCACGGGGTTTGGATGCACCGGCGAAGTTTGCACTAACTCTCAAGGTGAGAAAGGGCAATGCACGGTACCGAAGAGGCTAGCAAAGGCGGAAAGGTAAAAGTGCGTATAATCCATGGACTCAACATTGGTCAAAAATAACTCATATACTTATTGCAAAAATTTAGAAGTCATCAAAAATCAATTACTACGCGCATGCTCTTAGGGGGATAGATTGGTAGGAAAATACCATCGCTCGTCCCCGACCGCCACTCATAAGGATGCACAAGCCAGGTACACTTCATGTTTCAATTTTTTACACAACTTTAACCATACGTGCATGCTACGGGACTTGCTAACTTCAACACAAGCATTCTTTAAATTCATAATCACCCAACTAGCATGACTTTAATATCACTACCTCCATATCTCAAAACAATTATCAAGTATCAAACTTTTCTTAGTATTCAACGCACTCAAAAGAAAGTTTCACATATCTTGAATACCAAGTATATTAATTTTAAGAAAATTAATATGCTATTAACGACTCTCAAAATAATATAAGTGAAGCATGAGAGTTCATATATTTCTTCAAAATAAAACTACCACCATGCTATAAAAGATATAAGTGAAGCACTAGAGCAAATGACAAACTACTCCGAAAGATATAAGTGAAGATCAATGAGTAGCTAAATAATTATGCAACTATATGAAGACTCTCCCATTTAAGGATTTCAGATCTTGGTATTTTATCAAACAGCAAGCAAAGCAAAATAAAATGACATTGCAAGGATAGCACAACTCATGTGAAGAAGCAAAAACTTAGGCTCAACCGATACTAACCGATAGTTGTTGAAGAAGAAAGGTGGGATGCCAACGGGGGCATCCCCAAGATTAGATGCTTGAGACTTCTTGAAATAATATCTTGGGGTGCCTTGGGCATCCCCAAGCTTGAGCTTTTGTGTCTCCTTAATTCCTCTCATATCATGGTTCCTCTTTTATCAAAAAGCTTCATTCACAACAAACTCAACAAGAACTCATGAGATAGGTTAGTATAAACCAATGCAAAACCTTATCATTTCCTACTGTGACAAATCACTAAAATTATTATTCAACATTGCATACTAAATGCCTCTGCATATTTAATACTCCTATCCTTAAATAGAATCATTAAACAAGCAAACATATGCAAACAATGCAAACATAACAGCAATCTGCCAAAACAGTACAGTCTGTAAAGAATGCAAGAGTATCAATACTTCCCTAACTCCAAAAATTATTAAATAAAATTCCCTGTATTAAATTTATCAGAGCTCAATATGCAAAAAGATTCATCATTATACCACTCTCTGACTTTTCTAGGGAATTTTTGCAACAGCGGTAAACTTTCTGTTTTCAAACAGCAACATGTATACTTAGCAAAATAAGCATGGCAAAGGCTATCCTTGAATTTTTTATTGGAACTAAAGATGCAAAACATTATTCTAACTAACAGAAATCAAATATAAAGAAAATAAAATGAAGCTCCAAGCAAAACACATATCATGTGGTGAATAAAAATATAGCTCCAAGTAAAGTTACCGATGAACGAAGACGAAAGAGGGGATGCCTTCCAGGGCATCCCCAAGCTTAGACGCTTGTTTGTCCTTGAATATTACCTTGGGTGCCTTGGGCATACACAAGCTTAGGCTCTTGCCACTCCTTGTTCCATAATCAATCGAATCTTTACCCAAAACTTGAAAACTTCACAACACAAAACTTAACAGAAAACTCGTGAGCTCCGTTAGCGAAACAAAACAAAACACCACTTCACGGTACTGTAATGAACTCATTCTTTATTTATATTTGTGTTAAACCTACTGTATTCCAACTTCTCTATGGTTTATAAACTATTTTACTAGCCATAGATTCATCAAAATAAGCAAACAACACAATGAAAACAGAATCTGTCAAAAACAGAACAGTCTGTAGTAATCTGTAACTAACGCAAACTTCTAGAACTCCAAAAATTCTAAAATAAATTGGTGGACCTGAGGAATTTTTCTAGTAATCATCTTCAAAAAGAATCAACTAAATATCACTCTCCAGTAAAAAGTTAAAGCTAATCTCGTGAGCGCTAAAGTTTCTGTTTTTTACAGCATGATCATAAAGACTTACCCAAGTCTTCCCAAAGGTTCTACTTGGCACAAACACTAATTAAAACATAAAACCACATCTAAACAGAGGCTAGATGAATTATTTATTCCTAAAAATAAGCAAAAATTAAGAAACTAAAATAATATTGGGTTGCCTCCCAACAAGCGCTATCGTTTAACGCCCCTAGCTAGGCATGATGATTCCAATGATGCTCGCATAAAAGATAAGAACTGAAACATAAAGAGAGCATCATGAAGAATATGACTAGCACATTTAAGTATAACCCACTTACTATGCATAGGGATTTTGTGAGCAAACAACTTATGGGAACAAGAATCAACTTGCATAGGAAGGTAAAACAAGCATAACTTCAAAACTTTAAGCACATAGAGAGGAAACTTGACATTATTGCAATTCCTACAAGCATATATTCCTCCCTAATAATAATTTTCAGTAGCATCATGAATGAATTCAACAATATAACCAGCACCTAAATCATTCTTTTCATGATCTACTTGCATAGAAAATTTACTACTCTCCACATAAGCAAAATTCTTCTCATGAATAATAGTGGGAGCAAACTCAACAAAATAACTATCATATGATTGAGAATTAAGATCAAGATGACAAGTTTCATGGTTATCATTATTCTTTAAAGCATACGTGTCATCACAATAATCATCATAGATAGGAGGCATGCTTTCATCATAGCAAATTTGCTCATCAAAGCTTGGGGGACAAAAAATATCATCTTCATCAAACATAGCTTCCCCAAGCTTGTGGCTTTGCATATCATTAGCATCATGGATATTCAAGGAATTCATACTAACAACATTGCAATCATGCTCATCATTCACATATTTTATGCCAAGCATTCTATGTAATTCTTCTTCTAGCACTTTGGCACAATTTTCTTTTCCATCATACTCACGAAAGATATTAAAATGATGAAGCGTATGAGACAAACTCAATTCCATTTTTTTGTAGTTTTCTTTTATAGACTAACTAGTGCTAAAACAAGAAACAAAACGATTCGATTGCAAGATCTAAAGATATACCTTCACTTACCTAGCCTCCCCGGCAACGGCGCCAGAAAAGAGCTTGATGTCTACTACACAACCTTCTTCTTGTAGATGTTGTTGGGCCTGCAAGTGCACAGGTTTGTAGGACAGTAGCAAATTCCCCTCAAGTGGATGACCTAAGGTTTATCAATCCATAGGAGGCGTAGGATGAAGATGGTCTCTCTCAAGCAACCCTGCAACCAAATAACAAAGAGTCTCTTGTGTCCCCAACACACCCAATACAATGGTAAATTGTATAGGTGCACTAGTTCGGCGAAGGGATAGTGATACAAGTGCAATATGGATGGTAGATAAAGGTATTTGTAATCTGAAATAATAAAAACAGCAAGGTAACTAAAGGTAAAAGTGAGCGTAAACGGTATTGCAATGATAGGAAACAAGGCTAGGGTTCATACTTTCACTAGTGTAAGTTCTCTCAACAATAATAACATAGATAGATCATATAACAATCCCTCAACATGCAACAAAGAGTCACTCCAAAGCCACTAATAGCGGAGAACAAACGTAGAGATTATGGTAGGGTACGAAACCACCTCAAAGTTATTCTTTCGGATCGATCTATAAAAGAGTTCGTACTAGAATAACACCTTAAGACACAAATCAACCAAAACCCTAATGTCACCTAGATACTCCATTGTCACCTCAAGTATCCGTGGGCATGATTATACGATATGCATCACACAATCTCAGATTTATCCAACCAACATAAAAGTACTTCAAAGAATGCCCCAAAGTTTCTACCGGAGAGTCAAGAACGTGTGCCAACCCCTATGCATAGGTTCCCAATGTCACGAAACCCGCAAGTTGATCACCAAGACATACATCAAGTGTTCTCATAAAAGACTCAATCCGATAAGATAACTTCAAAGAGGAAACTCAATTCATCACAAGAGAGTAGAGGGGGAGAAACATCATAAGATCCAACTACAATAGCAAAGCTCGGGATACATCAAGATCGTGCCATAGATTGGAACATGAGAGAGAACACGAGAGAGAGAGAGAGAGAGAGAGAGAGAGAGAGAGAGAGATCAAATACATAGCTACTGGTACATACCCTCAGCCCCGAGGGTGAACTACTCCCTCCTCGTCATGGAGAGCGCCGAGATGATGAAGATGGCCACCGGAGATGGATCCCCCCCGCGAGAGTGGTAAAAGGGCCCCGATTGGTTTTTCGTGGCTCTAGAGGCTTGCGGCGGCGGAACTCCCGATCTATCTTCTGTTCTGGAAGTTTTAGGGTACGACGGTATATATGGGTGAAAGGAGTACGTCGGTGGAGCTATGGGGGCCCCACGAGGCAGGGGGGCGCGCCCAGGGGGGTTGGCGCGCCCCCACCCTCATGAGCACCTCCCGTATCTTCTGACGTGGAGTCCAAGTCCAGCAGGTGGGTTTCCTTCAAAAAATAACTTCTCCAGTTCATTTCGTTCCGTTTTGACTCCGTCTGATATTCCTTTTCCTCGAAACACTGAAATAGGCATAAAATGGCAAATCTGGGCTGGGCCTCCGGTTAATAGGTTAGTCCCAAAAATAATATAAAAGTGGAAAATAAAGCCCAATATTGCCTAAAACAGTAGATAAAGTAGCATGGAGCAATCAAAAATTATAGATACGTTGGAGACGTATCACCAATCAGCATAGTAGGCGTTGAAGTTGTCGCTGAGGGCTTTGATTTCAGACTGAATTTTGATGAGTTCATCAGTTGTCATTTTGACAACGTTTTTCCTCAGGAACTTCTCTTTCCTAAACTGAGCCTTCTTGATCTGTCTGGCCTTCTCAAATTTCCATTTCTCTTCAGAGATGAAATGGGTCAGCGTGTGACTTTGGCCAGGAGTCAAATGAAAATCAGGCATAGGGGTGTTTGGATCCTTGTGCTAGAGATTAATGTAATCAAGGATCATCTTAGGATCCAAAAGCAGTGGCACAAGTGTGCCTTTGGCTCTAGCGGCCTTTTCTTGTCTGTCTCTATGATTTCTACAAGTTCATCATCATCAGCTTCATCGTCAGATGGCACTTGGAAGGCAACCTGCTTCTTCTTCGGACTTGGCCGAGGACCTCGTCCAGCCGTTGCCTTTGTCTTCAGCAGAGTGGGGCCTGATGAAGAATTTGGTGTAGCTGAGGAACTCGCTGAGACACCAGAGGCAATAGAGATGCCTGCAGTCCTTTGCACGTGGCGGATGCACAGTCCGAGGACTTTGCCGGAGCAACTGGGGACTTTGGAGGAGGATCTGAGGATTTTGGAGGAGCAGGAGCAGCATGAGGAACTGGTCGTGAGGGCTTTGAAGATTCTGGCCGTGAGGGCATTGCTGAGGAACTTGGTCGTGAGGGCACAGTTGGTGAAGCAATTGGCTTGTGCGCGGGCTTCTTTGCCATTGATTTCCTAGGCTTGACAGAGGCCTTAGTGGCAGCAGCAGCAGCATAGTCTTTATTGAATTTCCTCACTGCTTCTTTGGCTTGTCTTGCCAACTTGGCTTGGCGCTTGGCCCATTCTTCAGGAAAATCCTCACCACGCTTGATGTTTGGTGGGGTCACTTCTTGGCAGTGCCAATGGAGCTCTTGGGCATGGAGGATTAAGTGCGAATTTCTTCATATACTTTGGAGTTACATACCTGTACTCCCTCCATTCTCTTGCCCATCTCCTTTCAATCCTCTGTATGCGCACCTTGCACTGATTTTTGTTCTCCTTTCCGAACTTGGCCTCATCAGGTGTGCAATAGTCAGCATAGATGTCCTCAGGTATTTCAAAAGCAGTCATGACCTGAGGCCTCTTTCCTCCTTTCTGTGGCTTCTTACCATCTGCCATATTCTTCAGTTGAGGAATTTGAACAATTGAATTCTCTGAAGAAGTATGCAACTTTTCTTCGAGGAACGCTGCAAATGAGTTAAGTTGATGAGAACCTAGAGATTCAGCAGTGGACATGAGTACCTGTGAACAGAGTATAGTTGCGAGGAATTTGGAGAGGTCTTATGCGTTCTCAAAAGGTTTTTCAAAAAGAACAAGTTTGAGGAATTTGACCAGACGAACCTTGAAGAATTTCACTAAGCGTTCTTTGTCTTAGGTTCCAGAGTTGTATAGATCGAGGATCCACACAATTGAGGAATCTTGAAGAAAAATGATGCTTAGAGAAATGAATCAAGAACAGATGACAAGTGAGGTGTTTTGTGTGTGAGGATTTGAAGAATAAAACACCTTTGAAGATTTTGTAGAGAAAATTTGAATCAAAGAGGGCAGTAAAAGTAACTTTTAATTACCCTGGATGAAGAACACGACGAACTGTGAGGTGTAGATTTGAAGCTCGTCAGTTCAGATCTTCCACGCCCTAACTCGGCGGAGGAAGACAGTTACGGCGGCGGTGGAGTGAAGATTTCCGCGGCCGGCGCGAGTACAACGGTGACGAGGTCGAGGCAGTGAAGCTCCTCCTCACCGGCGACGATGGAGTAGCGGCGGCGCTAGGGTTTGAGAAGCTCGAGCGGGAGAGAGAGCGGTCGAGCGGAGTAAAGGAAGTGAGGAAGGGGAGAGGGGGTATTTATAGTCGAAGTGAAAAACTGTTCGCCCGAAGATTTAGGACGAACGTGCCCCTGACCCTTCTCATTCGCTTGACATGTGTTACCCACGTACTGAAAAGTGGAGATCGTGTTAGATCGTGGGTGAATAGATAAGTCTATCGTAGGAAGCGGAACGGTTTGAGTGGCAAAGCCGAAAATTTGGATAAGATTAGTTTTAAAGTTGTGTTCGCAATTTCTTCAGCTGACAAGGACACAATGAAGATTTTGAACGAGTTTCAAATAGAACACCCATGAAGAATTTGTGAATAGATTGGGTTGAGTATAACATAGAGGGGGAAGGGTCCGATCACATTCACTTAGCAGAAAATGCAACTTGAGGAAATAGCCATAAGTGAATAGAGGACATATATATATATATATATATATATATATATATATATATATATATATATATATATATATATATATATATATATATATATATTCACCGAGGTAATCTTATCATATAATTAAATTACATTCGAATTCAAATAGTTACATTCCTATTGATTCATATATAGGAAAATAAAATATAGGTCATAATTTAAGAAAATTTGGAGTTTATGTATATTTTACACTATGTTTTTACGCTTGTAATTTTACATAACATAAAATATTTTTATAGCGATTATATATTTTCTTACGGTCTCTCTTTATGTCGAAACAAGATAAAATTTACGAAACGTAAAATTACAAAGATTGGTGGTAAAATAGAGGGGTGAAGAATAACTATTCCTCACCTGCAAAGTCAATCCCTAGAATAAAAACGACGAATTTTTGCAAAGTTTAAGAATTTGAAAAACTAAAGAATTTCAAAACTGAGGAAAAACTCAAATTGAAGATTTTCAACTTTGGTGGTGGCGTGACCCACCGTATAAGAATGATGATTTCAAACACCACGTACAATTGTCTTAGGGTTCTGAGAATCAAATTCTTCATTAATTTCTTCACACTTAGAGTGTTGTTCTTCATTGATTGAAGAAAAACGTTTCTTCATGTGTTCCACATCTAAGTCATCAATTTTGCATAAGTGTTAGGATGAGTGTCCTTTTCAAAGAACATTCGAAGATTCTAAGATATTTAGCTCACACCACAACTTGCTAAATCTCTTCTCATCCAAGGGCTTTGTGAAGATATTGGCTAGCTGTTCTTCAGTCTTCACATGCTCGATGGAGATGTCGCCCTTCAACACATGATCACGAAGAAAATGATGACGAATCTGAATGTGCTTTGTCTTCGAGTGCTGAACTGGGTTGTGAGTAATCTTGATGGCACTCTCATTGTCACAGTAGAGAGGCACATTCTTCACGTTGATGCCGTAGTCCTTGAGAGTTTGCTTCATCCACAGCAATTGAGCACAGCAAGAACCAGCAACAATGTACTTAGCTTCCGCAGTAGACAGTGATACGCAGTTCTGTTTCTTCGAGGACCAACAGACCAAAGATCGTCCGAGGAAATGACAAGTACCAGATGTTGACTTGCGGTCCACATGATCACCAGCATAGTCAGAGTCACAATATCCAATGAGATCAAAAGAAGAGCCCTTGGGGTACCATAATCCTAGTGTTGGTGTGTGAGCTAAATATCGAAGAATATGCTTCAAAGCCTTATGGTGTGATTCCTTCGGTGTAGCTTGAAATCGGGCACACATGCAAACACTAAGCATTATATCTGGCCTAGATGCACATAAGTACAATAAAGAACCAATCATGGAGCGGTATACCTTGTGATCAAGTCAATACCATTTTCATCGATGCATAGATGGCCATTTGTGGGCATAGGAATTTTGACGCCTTTGCAATCTTGCATGCCAATTTCCTCGAACATCCTTGAGGTATTTCTCCGAGATATGAATATGCCATTGCACTGTTGATTTAATTTGAAGACCTAAGAAGAATTTCAACTCTCCCATCATAGACATTTGATATTCTTCACTCATCATATAGGCAAATTCATCACTATAACGTTGGTCAAGACAGCCAAAGATAATATCATCAACGATATTTGGCACACAAACAGTTCACCATCATAAGATTTAGTAAAGAGAGTAGGGTTGAGTGAACCGGGTGTGAAGCCATTCTTCATGAGGAATTCCTTCAAAGTATCATACCACGCCAGAGGGGCCTGCTTGAGGCCATAGAGGGCCTTTTTGAGTCTGAAGACTTTGTCAGGATTCTTTGGATATTCAAAACCTGGGGGTTGAGCAACATATACTTCTTCCTCAAGCTTACCATTGAGGAAAGCACTTTTCACATCCATTTGATATAAAGTGATATCATGATGGTTAGCATAAGCAAGTAATATGCGAATAGCCTCAAGTCTAGCAACAGGTGCAAAAGTTTCATCGAAATCAATTCCTTCAACCTGTGTGTAGCCTTGAGCTACAAGTCGTGCCTTATTCCTCACCACAAGGCCATTTTCATCTTGTTCGTTGCGGTAGATCCACTTTGTGCCAATGATATTATGCTTGCGAGGATCTGGACGTTTGACCAGTTCCCAGACGTTGTTGAGCTCGAACTGATGTAATTCTTCTTGCATGGCCTGAATCCACTCAGGCTCCAGAAATGCTTCATCTACCTTAGTGGGCTCTGTGATAGAGACAAAAGCATAGTGCCCACAAAAGTTAGATAAATGTGAAGCTTTTGAGCGTGTGAGAGGACCCGGTGCTTCAATGTCATCGATGATCTTTTCAACTTGCACTTCTTTTGCAACACGAGGATGAGCTGGTTGTCGCCGAGGAATTTGATCAGCATTTTCTTCAACACCATTTTCTTCGAATTATCTTCAGTGCATCAGCTCGACGTTCTTCACGTTCGGAATGAATTCTTCAGAGATTCTTCAAGAGGAATGACATCCTCACGCCTTGAACTTGATAGAATCCTCGGGTGCTGGTTCATCTATCACAGAAGGTAGGTGCTCTCTTTGCGAGCCATTAGTTTCGTCGAACCGCACATCTACAGTTTCAACAATCTTGTGAAGAACATTGTTGAAGACTCTGTAGGTGTGCGACTCCTTTCCGTAACCAAGCATAAAACCTTCATGTGCTTTCGGTGCAAATTTAGCATTGTGATGAGGATCTCTGATCCAACATTTAGCACCGAAGACTTTGAAATAAATCACATTGGGTTTCTTGTCAGTGAGGAGTTCATAGGCAGTCTTTTTGAAGAATTTGTGAAGATATACTCTGTTGATGATGTGGCACGCAGTATCAATTGCATCAATCCAGAATCGACGAGGCGTTTTGTATTCATCAAACATAGTGCGGGCCATCTCAGCAAGAGTTCTGTTCTTGCGCTCCACGACGCCATTTTGCTGAGGAGTATAGGGAGCAGCTAACTCATGAGTAATACCAAGTTCATCAAGATAGTCATCAAGACCAGAATTCTTGAACTCAGTTCCATTGTCACTCCTGATGTGCTTGATCTTCACACCAAAGTTGGTTGAAGCCCTCGAGGAAAATCGTTTGAAGACTTCCTGCACTTCATGTTTGTAAGTAACAATGTGTACCCATGTGTAACGAGAGTAATCATCAACAATAACAAAGCCATATAGAGATGCATCATTAGTGACTGCTGAGTAATGATTAGGACCAAAGAGGTCCATGTGAAGCAATTCGAATGGTCGAGTAGTGGTCATGATAGTCTTTGCTGGATGCTTGGCCTTGGTCATTTTTCCAGCTTCACAGGCTCCACACAAGTGATCCTTGAGGAATTTGACATTCTCAATGCCAATGTCATGCTTCTTCTTCGCAAGAGTGTGCAAATTCCTCATGCCTGCGTGACCAAGTCGTCGATGCCATAGCCAGCCTTCTGAAGCTTTTGCAAGTAGGCACACGGCTGGTTGTGGTCCTGTAGAGAAATCAACAATATACAAGTCTCCTCTCCTAAATCCTTCGAAGACTTTGGAATGGTCAGCTTCCATAATCACAACACAACGATACTTGCCAAAGACAACAACCATATCAAGATCACAAAGCATTGAGACTGACATGAGGTTGTATCCTAAGGACTCAACAAGCATGACTTTGTCCATGTGTATGTCCTTAGAGATCGCAACCTTACCTAGACCCAATACATGCCTTTTGCCTTTGTCATCAAAGATGATATGCTTCAGATGTGATGGTGATAAGGGAGCATCCATCAATAGATTCTTGTCACCAGTCATGTGATTTGTACATCCACTATCGGGGACCCACTCAGAGGCTTTGGGAAGATCATCCTGCAGATGAATTAGTGCAGCTTACGAACTCATATACTTCATCAGTGAAGAATATGATATCAAATTCATCAGATGAATTTCATCAAGCAGTAAAATAGATATAGTAGTAGGAGGACGTGTGAAATGAAAGTTCATTTCTTCATGATTAGCCTGTGTTTTTTCAGGCAATTTTGTCAGGCCCCCAGCAAATTCTTCAGACGTTAAAGCACGTCTGGAGACCTGACCCTGCAGAAGAGATTAGTTCTTTTTCTTCACCACCCACATCTAAAGG
This sequence comes from Aegilops longissima, assembly GCA_021605205.1. NCBI lineage: Eukaryota > Viridiplantae > Streptophyta > Magnoliopsida > Poales > Poaceae > Aegilops > Aegilops longissima. Next base: position 899 of record JAHIAM010002305.1, on the reverse strand, counting down.
GGTGGCAAAGAGTTCATCACTCTACGAGCTCCATATGAGAATGGTGGCATAGAAGCCAATCCATTTCGTTTCACACAAGAGGGGTTAGGGTAAGCATATGAATAAGCAGAGAAATTCTTCGAGGACTTATGAACATAATGGTTTGAAGTATAATGCTCATTTGCATAGCCCTTAGCTCTACCCTGCGAAACAGAGTTGTTAGCATGATGATAATCATATGAGGACTTTGATCCTTTTGACGAATTTGATCCATGTGAGGAATTTGGTCCGTATGAGGACTTGGATCCATATGAAGAGTTTGATCTGGGGTTCCTATTCTTCATAGGTGGTGTCATGAGGACATTCACCTGAAGACTTTCAAGGCACTTTTTGGGAACCCAGATTTTCTTCATAGGAGAACTGTTCCTGCAGTTAGTGCCAACATATCTAGCAAATACTTCACCATTCTGATTTTTGAACAGTTTATAGTTGGAGTCAAATGACTCATCAGAAGAATGAGGAGATTCACATGTAAAGCCAAATAAGTTAGATGGATCAACTGGAGGTCCCTTTGCAGCAACCCATGAGGTTTTGGGGTACTGCTCAGGCTTCCAATATGTTCCATCAGCATTGAGTTTCCTCTCAAAGTCAATACCCTCTTTCCTAGGGTTCATGTTGAGGATCTGGTTGTTAAGCACATCACAAAGAGTCTGATGCCCTTTGAGGCTTTTGTACATGCCTGTCATGTACAATTCCTTCAGCCATGCATCGTCAGTGATACTAGCAATGTCCTCAGATGAGGAATTAGTGATAGCAGAGGCAGGAGAAGAATTTGTAACAATTGAAGCATTTGAACATTCAGGTGAAGAATTAGCAGATTCACGTTCAATGCACTTTAAGCATGGAGGAACAAATTCTTC